>JAXGGA010018799.1:0-21350 GCA_038373865.1 Uloborus plumipes | reverse complement strand
GTGGTGGTTGTGTATAAGCGACTAGTCTTTTAAATTTCTGATATTAAAAGAAAAAGTGGCAAATTTAGCCTATTCTGTATTAATTTAAGTCACAAAAACAATTGGTAATCATATTACATTTTTTTTCTTTTCTAAACATATTGTTGTATTTAGTACAAATGAACCAAAATGAGTATAGTTTAAAATCTTGATCTTTCCCCCAATGTTTTTTTTTTTTGTTGAGATGTACAGCTATTGTCACCGATGAGAGATAATTAATTGTATAATAATAATAATAAATTATTGTTATTAATTATTATTATTATTATTATTATTATTATTATTGACTATTTCTTAAGTTACTTTCTCCGTCTCATAATTATCACATTTTACTTACCCTTTATAATTTTTGCGAAAACAATGAAATATAATAGTATTGATCATTGGAGAGTGGATTTTGTGAATATAATGTTACAAATCTTGTAAATAATTGTTGTTTTTCCTGCTTTGCATCATTTTTACTAGTTTTGGTTTTATCTGGCGACATGTTGCAAAAGTATCTGAAGATATCACTTCTGCCATTTGTATACTGACCCTGTAACACTTTGTAGTTTTTACACTTGCCCTACATTTAATAAGCATGAAGAAATTTTCGCGTGGTTTTCTTTTTATCACTAGAATTTGTTGAATGGATTATTCAAGTTATGAATGAATCGGAACACTTCGGATTTTGCTAGAACATTGTCGAAATTTCCTCTTGAGCATAAATAGCCTTGAACACAGTTGTTAGTCAGTTAGTTTTTCTCAGATTGGATTTCTGAGAGGCTCGTTTTTATTCGCTTTGGGCGAATGTTTGTTTTGCTTTTGTAATTTCTTAATTACTGTTCACGTTAGATACGTGGTGCTGAGTTACTGTTGAGAGTACAGTGTACTGTTTGTTACCTAATTGCTGGACGTTTAGCAATTGTTTCCTGCTCTTATTGTAAATAGTGTACATACTTGTAAATAAATTTATAGTTACTTCCTCAAGATTGGAATGCTCATTTAAATAAAGTTGAAGGTGCTACGTACTCGTTACAATATTTAACAAACTAGTTTCAAATCTGATCTTAGACATATATTTATATTTTGAGCACTTTTCACTTTTCATAGGATGCTGGTTTTAGAAGCATTTTTTTGCTCAAATCAAGTTAGGGTAAAAGCACCAGTAGTCGGCCATTTAAGAGATCTTTTGTTAATCTTGGCTAACCTGGAACTTTCAACTATCAATACAGCAACAAAAACAAGGTAAAACTTTAGAATGAACCTTCCTGATTGGGAATCACCTACTTATTTCAGAAATTTAAAAAAAATTATGTTGAAATCCAAGCTGTTGTCAACACTGATAAATGCTCCAGTAGTCGGCCACAGAATCATCTTAGCTGAAAAATAAGCAGAATCGCAATCTTGGATGACGGGCACACCCTTCAAAATGAAATGACTCATTACTAATTGAAAAAAAATACTCAAAACTTAACTGCCACTGGTTGATGATTGAGGATAGGTACAGTCATAGAAAAAAAAAAAAAACGAAACACTCGCTCGTATTAGAAGACTATTAACACTAGAGACACGTGTAGTATGTTATTTTTTCAGGAATAATGTGCTCTATAAATTTCTATTAGTAAATTATTGTTAAGGGGTCGTCTTCATATAAAAATCGGCATCAACTTTAAAATTTTCTATGAAAACCCCCCTTTTTTATCGCATATTTATGATCAGCAACATCATTTAACTTTGTATACCAAATCGTTTTAAATTTGCTCCAGCCGTTGCTTCACAATTGAACTGAGAAAAAACCGTCCCGTAATGTTAAAAATATTTTTGATACTTGGGCATATAATACCTAAACCACGATAGGTACGGCAAAGTTTGTTTTTTTATATCAAACTATGAACCAACCCAACAATAAACACGTCATTGACTTCCTCTCAGATAAAATTTTGAATTTTTTATGAATTTTGAAATTAATATTTGAAAAAATGATGATCTGGAACCATATAATATTTTGATGGAGAAACAATCTAGAAGGGGTTTCAAAGGAGAATCCAAAATGGGAGCTCAAAATATCCAGTAGTTTTTGAGATATGCTAAAAGAACCATTTTTAGGGACCATATACAATTGTGCAAACTGGAACAATAGCAGGGAATTTCTATGCAAAGAAAGAGGAATATGCTTATCCACCAGTTGCAGAACATGCTCAGCGTTTTTGTATAATATTTAGTTTTCAACAGTTACAATATGTTGAAAGCGAAACGCTAATAAAACTGCTGAGTATATGTTAAAACTGGTAGACAATCATATTTTTTGTCCATTAGTCAGAAGTCTGCATTCATGCAACATGTAGCAATTCAGAATTTTTTTTACGTGGACACTTGATTTTCATAGAAAACTGTGGTGGAAGCTTATTTGGAATAATTTGTAACGATTAGACGTTTTTTTAAATTCTGAGCCACGGTTTTAACATTTTTGCCAATCCTAATACAGTAGTTTATATAAATACAAGAGGTTACTTTTAAGTTGTAACCTCTCCCCAAAAGGTATGTGCTGCAACGGTTAGTGCGTAGCTAAAAATATGCATCCATCTTTGTTTAATCAAAAAGATAGAATGTTGCGTTTTTCCCTTGAACTCTACACAGTAGGGTTTTCTCTTCCAAATTTCAAAAAAATATTATAACTTTAACAAAACCCAAGAATTTTTAATTAATTACGAAAAGCAAACGTATTATTGCAAATAGCTTTAAGTAATTTAATCGAAAAAATATAATTTGTCTACTCTTTGTAAATTTCGACCTTGAAAGTAGCATTTTAAATGTGGTGGTGGTCCCTAAATCCTTGGTCGGTCATAACTTTTGTTCTACTGGTCCTAAAGTGATGCCGCTTGGTACCCAGCGTACTTTTGGCCCTCCGCACCTAATTATGTAACCAAATGTAGGGTTCCCATTTGAAAATTCAGACTTTGAGTTCATTTCACTTTGTATATAGCCCTTATCAAAATTTTACTCACATAGTTTTAAAGAAAACTTTAATCCATGTCAGAAGACACCTTTCTTTTGTTCTTGGCAAGTATATCCGCCGAATAATTCAGAGTGTTTCGTTTTTTTTTTCTATGACTGTACATGAATGTGTGAATGCGTCATATCTGATTTTGAATTAAAAATGTACTATTTATGAGGAGTTTTATGTCAAAGTGGCCGACTACTGGAGCACTTACCCTATGTGTTTAAAAGCGTTTTTAAAAGCTTTTTTTTCTCTTTCTTTTACATAGTAAAGAGAGTATAGTGATCACGAAAATTTTATTTACTGAAATTTCGGTTTTAATATCTATTTTCCTCATCCCCGGTTGAATGTTGAGTAGTTTTTTTTTCTCGACCCCTCAGCAAGTGCATAAGAAAATATAAACAACTATAGTTGAAACCTCCATTTCAAAAATTCCCGAATTGTTTGTCACGCCTATTTTTTAAACAGAGAACAGTGGAATCAGACTGTGCCGCTGTTTTTAAAACCTGTCTCTTCGCACTGAAAAAAAACATTGTGTAACCTTACTCTGTAAAAGCAGCATAGCTGCCAACAACGTAATTGAGTATCTTAACTGATAAAACTGGTGTAACGTTACTCAGCACTTATAACGCTACACCACTTTTATAAGTTACTAGCTTATTACCCGGCATTGCCCGGGTACTTGTTAAAAGTGCTCGCAAAAGTTAGAATAAAATATTTGAAACCTCATATTTTTTTGGATCATACAATATGTGTGCCAATGCTCCAAGGTAACATGAATTACAATTGTTTTTAACTTATTTCATGCTAAAATGAAATAGGTGACCCTTAAATTAAAAATTCATTGCTAATCGTAAACTTTGCTGGAAAATACTCATATTTAAATGCTTTAAATTTTATCAATTTGTTTGCTTAAAGGCTTATCTCTATTACTCTATGTTTTAAAATTGAAGGAAAATGGCCATTTTGTGACAAAAAGATTTGAATTTTGAGCTTTTGGATCTGTTTAAAAATTTCAAAGCCCCTCCTATGTGAATTCTAGTTCATCAAGGAACTTCTGTGCCAGGTTTGATGAAAATCCGACAAAAACTGAATTTGTACAAGGGACCAACATACATACATATATATATATATATATATATATATATATATATATATATATATATATATATATATATATATATGTGTGTGTGTGTGTGTGTGTGTGTGTATAGATCAGCTGTATCAGCATAGCTGTGCTAGTGAAATAAAGTTAAAAAAAAAAGAAGCTGTTTGAGAGCATGCAAAGTTTCTATCCGTCTCCAAAATAAAAAGAAAGACTTTGTTTCGCTAATTAAAACATATACAAACAATTTTACCCAGACTCCAAACATATTCTACGAAGCATTGAAAACACCTTGATATAGTGACAACTATCTGTCAAAACTTCCCTTACCAAGGAGGGATACATCTCATTAAAATACGGTTAAATTCTTTCGAAACTACCATAGCTAAGTTTTTTAAAGTAAAAGATACAGACAAAATAATCACTTGCAACATCCATTCCGAAAGAAATCGAAGATAAAAAAAACAAGAAGTTCTGTCAAGAACTAAACGAGCCTACTTTCCCGTACATCAACATCGGCATTCTCGCATCTGATCATTATTCTCTTGATTATCTGAAACTGAAAATTATGTCAAACATACCTTTTTAGTACATAGAGCTGATTTTGAAAAGCAAAATATACCCCTCTCATCAGATGAAATAGACACGTAAAAAGTAATTAACGAATAAATAAAGCTTTGTCGCACCTTTTAAAGAGTGCAACTGTTATAGTTCCTCCGTAGAAAAAATCCTCCATTGTTTTCAAAAAAAAAAATAATAATAATAATAAAATAAATGAATAAATAAAATAAAAGTACAAAGAGCATCAAAACGTATTTTATCAAAGAAAGAAAGAAAAAAGAAAAAAAAAACTCGTCCGTTAATAAAATGTCTCGAATTTCACTTTTAATCGGTTGCCAGTTGTTAAATATAAATAAAGAATAAAATGTTCTCGTGAATGAAAAATTTTTGTTACAAAAAAAAATCGTCTGCCAAAAATAAAAATAATAATAAATAAAATAAAACAAATGAATAAATAAACAAAAAATTGTCTGCACAGTCAGTCATTTTTTTTTCTGAGCCTGCATTTCCGCCACGTTTGTGGAGTCGGAGTCGGAATCAAAGTCCTCACAGAAGATTACGCAGAAAAGTACTTTACAAACACTATTTATCAAAACCATTTTCTTACAAAGTTAGTTTGAAGGAAATCCGACTTTAAGATCAGAATCAACATTCAACTTAAATTCCCCGTAGACGCTAATGTTAATTTTTTTTTCTGAACGGTTCAATATTGAACGAAAAATGGTTCAAATCAAAAAGCGAAATATGGAAATGTATGGGAAAGCCTCTCCGAGATCTTTCAAACAAAAAAAAGTTTATTCCATTCAGACAGTTCACTCAAAAGTTATTAGGTGGGGAAAGGTTGCTTGAACGGTTCAATGTTGAACGAAAAAATGCTCAAATGGAAAATTTAAATAGGGTAATGAAGTATCCTTGCTGAGATCCTTCGAACAAAAAAAAGTTTGTTCAAATCGGATTGTTCACTCAAAAATTAGCATCGCGGGACAGGTTGTTTGAACGGTTCAAAGTTGAACCAAAAACTGTTCAAATCGAAAAATCAAATATGGGAATGAGCTGTACTCGCCGAGATCTTTCGAACAAAAAAAAGTTTATTCTATTCGGACTGTTCACTCAAAAGTTATTAGGTGGGGAAAGGTTACTTGAATGGTTCAATGTTGAACCAAAAATGTTCAAATTGAAAATTTAAATACGGTAATAAAGTATCCTTCCCGAGATGCTTCGAACAAAAAAAAATATGTTTAAATCGGACTGTTCATTCAAAAGTTATTAGGGGTGACATCTTGTTTGAACGGTTCAATGTTGAACGAAAAATTGTTCAAATCGAAAATGTAGATACGGGAATGAAGTATCCTTGAAAAGATCTTTCGAACAAAAAAAAGTTTGTTCAAATCGGACTGTTCACTCAAAAGTTAGCATCGCGGAACCGGTTGTTTGAACGGTTCAAAGTTGAACCAAAAATTGTTCAAATCGAAAAATCAAATATGGGAATGAGCTGTACTCGCCGAGATCTTTCGAACAAAAAAAAGTTTATTCTATTCGAACTGTTCACTCAAAAGTTATTAGGTGGGGAAAGGTTACTTGAATGGTTCAATGTTGAACCAAAAATGTTCAAATTGAAAATTTAAATACGGTAATAAAGTATCCTTCCCGAGATGCTTTGAACAAAAAAAAAATTTGTTTAAATCGGACTGTTCATTCAAAAGTTATTAGGGGTGACATCTTGTTTGAACGGTTCAATGTTGAACGAAAAATTGTTCAAATCGAAAATGTAGATACGGGAATGAAGTATCCTTGAAAAGATCTTTCGAACAAAAAAAAGTTTGTTCAAATCGGACTGTTCACTCAAAAGTTAGCATCGCGGAACCGGTTGTTTGAACGGTTCAAAGTTGAACCAAAAATTGTTCAAATCGAAAAATCAAATATGGGAATGAGCTGTACTCGCCGAGATCTTTCCAACAAAAAAAAGTTTGTCCAAATCGGAATGTTCATTCAAAAGTTATTAGGGGGGGACAGACAGACCGACCGACCGACCGACCGACCGACCGACACACAAATTCCCCATCTCAATACCCTACTTTCAAATTTTTAATTTTTTGATATTCAATTTACCTTTTTATTTTTTCAACTTGGCGATATTTTTTGGACTTGGCGATATTTTTTTTACTTGGCGATATTTTTTTGGACTTGGCGATATTTTTTAGATGCATTAAGCTACTTTTAATACTTTTTTCGTCTTTCTTTTGTTTTTAACGGGAAAGTAGGCTAAAAAGCAATGAATAAATAAAAGTTAAATTAAAATGTGAAGCAAATCAAAGCAATATTTTAAATTAAAACGGAAAAAAAAAGCAGACGATATTTATTTAGCAGTTTAAATATCCCGATTTAATTTATTTTCAATGAGACAGAAGTGCTTTTAACGCTGTTGTATGAATGTGTTTAAAAAATATAAAAAATGTGATTAAAAATATGAAAAAAATCTACTTATATTAAAAACTGAGTATCTTTCTAACTATCTTTCTATCTTTCTTTCTATCTTTCTTTCTATCTTCCTATGTCACGCTTATTTCTCCTGAACGCCAATGAACTGAAAGTCGAACCAGGTACCGATAGATAGGTAATTTTTCAGGCTTCATTAGTTTCAATCTATATGATTATACGATTTTAATTAGCGAAGATATCAATTAATAAGTAGTCAAGTTTAAAGCGATTAAGCCTAATAAATGATTAAACTTCCAAGACATTTTTTCTTACCGTTGCCATTTTGAATTAAAACGTTAATTAAATTATTGAACTATTTAAAATTCCAAGATATTTATTTCTTTCCGTTGCGATTTTGAATTAAAACGTTAATTAAATTGAACTTTTTAAAATGAAAGAGTGTTATTTTTTTTCCATTGTCATTTTAAATACGTGTTATAACAAAGATCTAACAATTGTTTTTATTCTAATTATTAATGACATATTTTTTCTCAGGTACCATTTTGAAAATGTGTTTTTAAATAAAATTGCAATTGCTGTTTTTAGAAGGGACTTTTTCTGGCTGCGATCCATAAGTAGTCAAATTTAAAACGAATGTTTAATTAATAAGTAGTCAAATTTAAATCGATTAAGCCTAATTAATGATTAAACTTCCAAGACATTTTTTCTTACCGTTGCCATTTTGAATTAAAACGTTAATTAAATTATTGAACTATTTAAAATTCCAAGATATTTATTTCTTTCCGTTGCGATTTTGAATTAAAACGTTAATTAAGTTGAACTTTTTAAAATGAAAGAGTGTTATTTTTTTCATTGTCATTTTGAATATGTGTTATAACAAAGTTCTAGCAATTGTTTTTATTCTAATTATTAATGACATATTTTTTCTCAGGTACCATTTTGAAAATGTGTTTTTAAATAAAATTGCAATTGCTGTTTTTAGAAGGGACTTTTTCTGGCTTCGATCCAAATATTAAAAGAACTTTTTCGTTTAGAATTTTGCAATTAATTTTACCGGAAGAAAGCGGTTTGGAAATAATTGTTTTTGGAAAGGAATTTTATTTGTAATTTAGGGAGAGTGCTAAGTATGCGCTACTTGACATCGTCTTTATTTTTGAGGAAGCATGTGCAAATAATTCGATTGATTCTTTGATGCAGGAAAGCTTTTTAGCGAGCCGCTTTAGCGGGGAGTAGTTTATTAAACTTTTCCTTGGTACTTTAAAGGCGAGCCGCCTTGGCGGCGAGTAGTGAATTGAAGCTTTCCTCGCTACTGTAAAGGCGAGCCGCCTTGACGGCGAGTAAACTGTTTAAACTTTCCTCATTTCTTTAAAGGCGAGCCGCCTTGGTGGCGAGTAGTTTTCTCAAACTGCCTTCACTACATTACAGCCCGTGCAACGCCGGGCTACGCAGCTAGTAAGGAAATAAATTCCGTTCCGCCGTAATTTTTGATTTTATTATCAAGCTTAATCAATTAAGAATCGTTTGGCTTGCTCAAGGTAACCCTTGAATTCCGGGATTCTATAGACAATTGTTACAGCTCTGCTAATGCTCGTAGAAACTTCGAATTACATTATTTTTAGCAGAAAATTAAAATCTTGCAAATGACATACAATTTGAAAATGTGTATGAAATATTTATTTTCTATTTTCTCAAGTTTGTTTGAAAAATGAGCTAAGAATTAGAATAGAAAAAGAACGAAATAGAACTTTCGAAAAAAAAAACCGCTTCGAGGTGCACACCCCCCCCCCCCCCATGCTACAAACTAATTTTGTGACAAAATTTATGAAAATCGACCGAACGGTTTTGGCGCTACGTGGGTCACAAACAGACAGAAAGAAGGAAAGGAAGACAGACCCACTTTCAGCTTTATAATGAGTAGAGTTACACCATTGCATTTTAGTCCGCTTTGGAAGCGGAATGCTGCCACCGCTTTTACGAAATAAGCTTACACATTTTTTTTTACTGTGCAAGTTACGTATTTCAATGATGAAAATTAATCAATAGAGTAGCAAAAGATTGTTAAGAGGTCTTTATTGATCAGAATAGTGAATATAGTTCTATGACTTTGACTTTGACTTCGACTTAGTCTTTGTCAATTCGTCCCGAATCTTGAGCAAGATCGCTTCTATTGCGGCGAAATTCTCGTTGGCCGTCGGAACGATTTCGCTGGTTGGAAGAATGAAACTGAATTTGTTTCTGACCTCCACAGCGAATGCGTACTTGATCTTGGCTTCGGAGTACACCCAGTCGACACAGGCTCCCGTTATAGCAGCTGTAATTGAAAAAAATAAATTACATAAAACAGGGTTGCTTAGGACGTCACGTTATTTTATGATAAAATGAGGCTTTACTGGGAAGTTGATTTTTTTTACAGGAAATGTTTACTTATAGAGACTACATGGACACAAAATCAGCCACTGCTGAATGCGAAACTGGTCATAAATTTATCACAGAAAGATGATTTTAGTCAACACTTTTTTAAAAGAAAGGTTTAAAGCGGTTGTTTGAAGTGGAGACGAGTAGCTCTAATAGACACGTCACAATTCTAACGCAACGATGAATAAGAGCTTGTCACAATGGCTTGTTATTGCGAAGATCGGAACTTAGTCATTGCAGCCCCATATATTGCAACTGCAGTTGCATGTGCTACAACAACTGCTTTAATTCCTTCTTAAAAACTAAAATCTTATTTGTGAAATAATTTATCATTATTTGTGACCTGTTTCTCATCTTTCAGTGTCTGGCTTTTGTGTGGATGTAGCACGTCAGCAATTGCATTTGCGAACATATATCTCAAAGTGATCCTTGCTTGCTATCGTGTATTCTACGTCCACTCCAAGTTTGTACACGATGTTCTGGGTCACCCTGTATACTAACTAGCATTTAAAAATAAAGTTCAATCTTGGTTAAATCCAGCAAAATTTGTGTGCAATCATCTTGTTAGTGACAGGTTTCACCAATGTAATGGAGCTTTTACAGCAACTAAAAGCGCCAATACGTTGATGAAACTTATCACCAATAAGAATAGGGGACAAAACCAGTTTATTCATGGTACAAATAGTAAAGTTCAACGTCTTCCACATTTTCAATGGATTCCATCTCAAGCAGACGTCCTGCATAACGAACTGGTGGACATTGTTGCAATGAAGGGAATAGGCAATTCATCCACTCCATTTCAGAGCTTACATTCCTTGAACTATTTTCGAGGATAAAGGCTCATAACAATTAGAAGTGGTTAATACTCCCCTCTCATTACTGGTATAAAACTAAAAACCGGGGCTTTCCTTTCTATTTTCTAGTGGCTATTAGTGTATTGCTATAAACAGGTATAACTTTTCAACAGCAGAAAGTAATCACCTAGCTGTACACTGTAAAAAAAATGTTGTTTTTACAGTATAATACAGCTAATTTTACACTAGTAAACTGTAAAACTACTAGTTTAAAGTAATAATATGTAAAATTACTAGTTTCACAGCTTATTATAGTGAATTTTAGTTTTAACCCTTTATAAATTTATATATATATGCTTTGTTTTTTTGAGTTGAAAATACAGTGAACTCTCACTTACACGCCGCCTCATTTATGCGCCTTTTTCACTTATACGACGATTTTGAATGGTCCCAGCACACTCCATAGCAAAATAATGATAGCATCATTCGTTTATGCGTCGCTGTAAAGATACATATTTCACTTATGAGCCGAATTTTTCCCTAAAATGTGAAAAATTATTTTATTTTCTTTAAAAAATAAGCATTTTTCTTCGTTTCCCTCTTTAAAGTGTCGCCTTTATTGCTCACGGAAGGCATTTTTTCCGCATGAACTAGAGTTCGGAGAGGGACAATTATCTACTATGCATCGTTTTCCATGGAATAGTTTGTAATTAGGTATGCTACAATTTTTGTTTTCTCTTTATCATTGTAATTACGTTACAGTAGTTCCCAGATGGATATATTATGTCCCTTTTCTATAGAAACATTCCTATTCATTCCCTATGTTGCGTTTTAGTCCTTTGAATAGGCTTGTTCACTTATACGTCTCTTTCACTTATGCGCCTTTTCCTGTTGGTCCCTTGGGCCGGCGCATAAGTGAGAGTTCACTGTACATCGAAAAACATTTTTACCGAGTATAAAAATTTTGAACAATTTGGGGGTCTAAGGCCCCTTATGCCTTAGGGCCCGGCCCCTAAGAAATTGTTTCCGATCTCACCTACTATCAGTCAGCCTCTCAGCGAAGTACAAGGAGTGGTACTCAAAAGCTTCAGCATGATTCCACCCTTTTTTTGGATTCATAATACTAAATTAGTCTAAGCGGGACTTCTGAGTCCCGTCGGGACATAAAGGGTTAACGTAGATCATCTGCTGCCAGTATTATACTGTTGTTTTTGCAGTATAATTCAGCTAAGTTTATGATTAAATTGTTAACTTTACAGTAATAAACTGCAAAATACAGTGAACTCTCACTTATACGCCGCCTCATTAATGCGCCTTTTTCACTTATACGACGATTTTAAATGGTCCCAGCGAATTCCACAGAAAAATAATGATAGTATCATTCGTTTATGCGTCGCTCTAAAGAAAAATATTTCACTTACGCGCCGAGTTTTCCGTAAATGTGAAAAAAAAATATTTATTTTCTTAGTAAATGAGCATTTTTCTTCAATTTCTTCTTTAATCTTTCACCTTTATTGCTCACGGAAGGTATTTTTTCCTCATGAACTAGAGTTTGGAGAGGGACAATTACCTGCTATGGTTAGCTTTAAAGGGAACAGTTTGTAATTAGGTATGCTACAATTTTTGTTTTCTCTTTATCATTGTAGTTACGTTGCAGTAATTGTCAAACCGTAGTAATATGTCCCTTATCTGTAGAAACATTCTTATTCATTCTCTCATTGCAGCCTCTGTTGTGTTTTAGTCCTTTAAATAGGCTCGTTCACTTATACGTCTCTTTCACTTATGCGCCTTTTTCTGTTGGTCCCTTGGGCCGGCGCATAAGTGAGAGTTCACTGTAGCTAGTTTTAGTTTATTGCTGTACTTTTAGTTTTAAACTGGAGCCTCTGCTGCCAGTATTATTCTGTAAAAACAGAAACTTTTTTTTTTAACTTTACTTTTATATTTTTAAAAATTTATTAATAACCAAATTATTTTTCTTCTGTATGTACCAAAATTGTATGTCTACACATGTGGGTTGTTTTGTAAATTTTCACATACGTCATCCGGTAATTTATTAAATTTTTCTTTGTTGAATATGTACAAAGGGATGGCGTATTTTGGAAAAAAAAAAGAAAGGAAATCTAAAATACATTTTTTTCCATAAATTATTTATTCATCTTTCGCATTTGGTTCTCTGAAAGATCTATAAGCAATGTATGTGAATGGTGATTCATGAATTCCATAAGTTTAGACATTTTTGTTAAATTCATGAAAACAAGTTTTTACTTACAGAAATATTTTCTTATTGGTCCATAGTGATACGTTGCGCTTCCAACCCTTTTCATGGCTTTTTTAGCAGCTTCTAGAGCATCTTTCTAAGAATAGGAAACATGTTGTTGATAATCAGTTGTCTTTTGAGCACTTATTTAAACGCTAAAAGAAAAAAAAAGAAAGAAAAGAAAAGAGAGAAAAAAAGAGGAAGATAAGAAAAAGGGAAAATTGAATTTGTTTGTGCCTGTTAGAATTTTCGCACTCCAGGATTAGTGAAAAGTTTTCAAACATTGTTTTTTTTTATGTTCTTTTCTTTCCATTTTGAATTCTTGTGTTCTATACCTGATTACTACTTGTTTATAAAAGCTATAATTTAGCGCCCATGCTTTACTTAGCAGCACATATAAAGTTAAAATATTTCGTAAACATTTTGAGATGGTTGTTTCAACTTTGACGACAATTTTAAAATGGTCACAAAAGTTCTACATGGGTTATGATGGAATGTTACTATTGCTTTACATTTTACAATGATGGCTTCACTTAGAGCCGAGCCCCCCCCCCCTCCGACTCCTTCTGTTAACGGTCATCAAACCTAGAAAATCGCTTCGCAATTAAAGGGCTTGGAGGATGAAGTGTAGGGTGGGGCGAAAAATAAAAAGTTTTTCAGATCAACTTCTAATAGTTGCCAAAAGTTGTCTTTGGTGATAGTTAGCTTTTGTGCAAAATTTGAGAAAAATCGGTTAATATCTTCAGGGGGCGCTGCAATCGCAAAGTTTTACCATAGCTTTGTTATGGATTTTATGGTTAAAATATCAAAACGAATGCCTTTAGCTAGTCTCTTTGCGTTTTTTTTTTTTACTCAAAAGATGTTTTAATGCATTAAAAGCATATGAAATGACTCACAAACATTATTTTATATGATTATTTATATTTTAAAAAAATCACATTTTTTCACGTTTTTGTTTCTTTTTAAATACTTGAAATATAAATATATCATATAAAATAATTTTTTGTGAGTTATTTCATATGCTTTGAATGCATGAATATATCTTATGAGGAAAAAAATGCAATGAGATTAGCTAACGGCATTGTTTTTCATATTTTAACCATAAAATCCCGATAAAAGCTATGATAAAACTTTGCGATCGCAGCGCCCCCTAAAGATATTAACCGATTTCTCTCAAATTTTGCACAAAAGCTAACCATCACCAAAGACAACTTTTGGTAACTATTAAAAGTTGATCTGAAAAACTTTTTATTTTTCGCCCCACCCTAATGATGGGGCTAAGTTACATTTTAAAAAATGAACACTCTACAATGGCAAGCAATGGATACAGGTAATCAAATAAAACTTGGTACATCAATCAGTAGATGCCAATAGACCAATTTCATACGCACACTAATGACAAAACCAGAAAACAAAAAAGCTGCAACAACTGCAACAATAATACATTGAACTTTAATTACTCGCAATTTCTGTTTTGTCACTTAACCCCTTCAGCTCCCAAGCCCTTCAATTATTGGAGCAAAATCCTTTTTCTCTGGCAGAAAATAGAATTTATTAATTTTATTAAAACGTTCATTATAATTGGAACAATATGAAATTCCCACAACCACGCAAAGAAGAAAAAAAAAATCTGGTGTGAACGCCACACTACTTCCTTTTACGTTTAAATTCCGTAATAGATGCCTTAAGTGTTAAAATAGTGCCTTAGAGTGAGCAAGATAACAATTCAAACATTTACACTCCAATTGGTCGCCAATCAACGCAAAATAAAGTTTTACAATGTTTCATTTTCTGAATATCGCCGATTTTAACATAATTCAGTAAATTTTTCACAAAATATCGCTAAGAGCACCAAATTGAATCCAAGTTCAAAAACATCATTTTTTCGCCAAATTTTTCCGCCAACTTGGCGATATGTCGCCAAGTTGGCGGCAAACGCCGACTGAAAGCTTGGCGATATATCGCCAAGCGGTGGCGCCAAATCATATCACTTAACCTGCATTGAAATTAACATTGATTTACCCCAAAAAAAGGGTAAAAAAACCACTTGGGATTATTTAAACGCAACCACAAGGGGAGGTACACAACTAGACCCCCTCAGAGCTTACGTACCAAACCAGAAGCTTCTACGGCATACAGTTTTTGAGTTATGCAACACACATACATCCGCACATAGACATACATATGTCACGATAAAACTCGTCGTAATTTACTCGCAGATTGTCGAAATGGATTTTTCGGCTGTTTTTATGTTGTTAGGTACATATGTACGTACTGATAGGACTAAAAAACTACACGATATTCATTCGGGGGTGAGCTAAGTCAAAATTTAGACCAAAATTTGAGTGAAATTTTTTCGTGATCACAATACTTCCTTTACTACATAAAAGGAAGTAAAAAGACTTCGATCATCATTATAAAATTAATTTGAAAAGAAATTAACACATTTCGAAGTGCATTAGCTCGGAATCTGAACCAATTTTTTTACGAAATTTCACGGGTTAACGTGTTAAAAAGGCTCCTTAGGATAGCAAAACGACCATATGTAATGTTTGAAAAATCGCTTTTGAATTCGTAGTTTCCTGTAACATTTTTTTTCTGTAGTTCAGTGCTTCAGTGGAGTCCAGCTGAGGGTGTTCGCAGCACTTTATATTTGCTGTTGCAATTGATTGAAAAAACTGGAGCAAACATCATCTTCTGCAGAAAAAAGAACTCTGTTTAAAGACAGAATTTTAAGGAGTCTGTGAATTTTTTCACTATCGTAAAAGGTAATGGGCGATACTAGCGGTCGCCACTCACCACTGGGCAGTAAAAATATTTTTTGGCTGCCAGAAAATCTCATGTTGGTCGCCAAACTGGCGAACTCCAATTTATGCATTTAATTATTTATTTCTTTTTATGAACAAAAACGCATAATACTAATTCATCAGCGCCGATTATTAAAAAAAAAAAAAAACTCGGCATCGCTATTGGCGGTCGATGGCGATCAATGCAGTCACATAAAATATTTTTTCTAGAAAAAATTTGTATTTTTGATCAGCAAGCTTTGTATTATGCACTATATAAAAAATAGAAATATTGTGTACATCGAAAGCAGGTGCTAAGAGATTGCTGCACTATTCCAACAAAATGATTAAACAGCATATTTATACTTGGAATGAGGTGGAGTACGATTATATTTGGAACGTGGTTCTAAGTGGCCACTGACAGAAACAAAGTGGTCACTAACTTTTTTGGGTTTACTGACCATAGCATTTTTTTTTAGTCTTAAGCTTTATTAAAGGGCAATTTACTTTGAATTTTGGCTTAATTCTTACTTTAAAAAAAATCGCCGAATTCTACTTCCCCGTGATCTCCAATAATTCAGTACCAGATATCAAGGTTGTAGGTGTTTCGGAGTCCCCCGACAGGAGACAGTGACCGTTACAATTACTTTGACAAAAAGAAGCAACCCAACATGTCGCGGTCCTCGGGCGAAAGTAGTTTTTTGTGACCAAATACATGATATCAAATATGCAAACAATCTGCATGAAATTATGCAAAATAAATAGCGTACGAGAATGTACTTAATAACAATAAACCGTCATGCGGCGGGACAAGATGTCTACTAGGAATAGCTCTTTTTTGAGGAATAGCCCTTTCAACGATTTGAATTATTTTTTTCTCAACAAAGGAGACTTCATTCACATTCGAACCTTAGCTTTCAAACTCTAGTTTGCTGTCACTGCTGTAATAATAGAGCAAAAATATTAACTTATTCATATTTTACATGACACAACGTTAACCTTTTGGATCCGGGCTGTTCATATAAAAATTTTTCTTTCGACCCAGGTAGTATGACAGTTGAACCACAGATTTCTTTTCCTTTGAAAAGAGAAGGTACAAACTGCCGTACCAGACGTATAAAACCTTGAAAAAATCCCCGGCTACAATGGGTTCAGATGAAAATTTCAACCCGTCCTCTAAACTAAACGAGACTTATAGTACAACATGTGTACCGCCCGGTTCCTAAAGGCTAACTTTGGATGTCCTGCACGGGACGCATACAAATAGGTTAAATTTTAAATAAAAATTATTTAAAAAAAAAAACCAACTGCGTCAGGAGTCCCTTAGCGTCACATGTAACGATTAAAAAATGCGTTTACTCCTGTTCAGTTAAAATATTAGGATCTGTAACAAAACGGTGATGAAAATTTTGTGCCTGATTGTTCCTCACGTGACTGTGGAATGGCCCTAAAGTAATTGAACGAAAGAACTGCAGCACTTATTTGCCCAATACTCACGTGGTCCTGAAAATCCTTCGGTGTTACTCAAGAGGAATCCAATGGTTAAAGGAATGGAAGGGGTACAGAATTCTTTTAGGACCTTCATCGCTGCTTTCCTCACTGCCTATGTTGACATAAATTCTCAAAACTGCAATATTTGCCCAATACTCACGCGGTCCTGAAAATCCTTCGGTGCTACTTAAGAGGAGGCCAATGGTTAAAGGAATGAAAGGTACAGAAGGTTTTTAGGGCCTTCATGACGACTTTCCTCACTGCCTATGTTGACATAAATTTTCAAAAGAACTGCAATATTTGCCCAATACTCACGTGGTCCTGAAAATCCTTCGGTGCTACTCAAGAGGAGGCCAATGGTTAAAAGGAATGGAAGGTACAGAAGGTTTTTAGGGCCTTTAATGACTGCTTTCCTCACTGCCTATGTTGATTCTCAAAAGAACTGCAATATTTGCACTGTACTCACGTGGTCCTGAAAATCCTTCGGTGCTACTAAATAGGAAGAAAATGGTTAAAGGAATGGAAGGTACAGAAGGCTTTTAGGGCCTTCATGACTGCCTTCCTCACTGCCTATGTTGACATAAATTCTCAAAAGAACTGCAATATTTGCCCAATACTCATGTGGTCCTGAAAATCCTTCAGTGCTACTCAAGAGGAGGCCAATGGTTAAAGGAATGGAAGGTACAGAAGGTTTTTAGGAACTACAATGACTGCTTTCCTCACTGCCTATGTTGACATAAATTCTCAAAAGAACTGCAATATTTGCACAATACTCACGTGGTCCTGAAAATCTCTCGGTGCTACGTGAGTGGAGGCCATCGGCGTCATCCACAACTGCCCAAAGGAGTGGAAGGTGAAGAAGGCTTTCAGGGCCTTCCGCAACTTCAAGACTCCGTCCCTGACGGCCTGTGTTTCGAGTTCTGAAAAAGGCTTGTATCCCGCGAAGGTGCGCGTCTCGCATTTTTTTTCGTCATCTGAAAAGTGTAAAATAAAGAAAAATCGTGCTTGATTGTTTTGTTTATTAACGGAACGAGGAGATTTGACAAATTGTCCCCCCCCCCCTTAAAAATTCAGAGGCTTTCAAACGTGAAAATAAACTCCTATTGTGGGCACTTACACTGCAAAAAATATGTTTTTACAGTATAATACAGCTAATTTTACAGTAATCGAATGCAAAACCGCTAGTTTCACAGTTTATTACTGTGCATTTTACAGCTTGAAACTGGAACCATAGCTTCCAGTATAATACTGTAGTTTTTACAAAAAAATACATCAAATTTAATTGTAAAATGGCTAATTTTGCAGTTTTAACCCATTAATGCCTAGCGTCCCTTTTCAGGCACGATCCAAAAAGTGTCTGAATTCACCAAAATGAACATTTCAACCAAATAATAGTGTTCAACACTTTGGTATTGTTTCAATTCATAATTAACAGATTGCAGCACATAACCATTGTAAAGTGTGTTCTGTAGCCGTGTAACCAGAATGCAAAATATCTTTGTAAAAAAATGTCAGGCATTAATGGGTTAAACTCAGGGACGTCATTTCAAGTTTTTCCAGGGGGGGGGGGTGCAAAGGGTAAAAACACAATACAATTTCACCAGAAAACAACAAAAACCACGCCCACTTATATGTAAACATATTGATTTCTCAAACTCAGTGGGGGAGCAATTGACCCCCCCCCCTGCCCCCCTTAAATGACGGGCCTGGTTAAACTGGAACATCAGCTGCCAGTACTATACTGTTGTTTTTACAGTATGATACAGCTAATTTTGTAGCAAAATTGCTAATTTTATAGTAATAAACTGTAAAATTGCTAGTGTTACAGTTTATTACTGTGCTTTTACAGTTTTAAACTGGCACCTCTGCTGCCAGTATTATACTGTAAAAACAACAGCTTTTTTTTTTTTGCAGTTTAGTACGTACATATCTGGTTACAGTCGAATCTCGATAACTCAGACTCCTAAGGGACCAGCTAAAAGCTTCGATATCCGTAGTTCGAGTTACAGGAAATTCCGGCAGAATTCTCAAGAGTTTGGGACCCCATGAAAACTTTGAGATAACGGAATATTCGAGTTAAGGCTTTGAGTTATCGAGACTCGACTGTACTTTAATTTCTAACCCAATAAACTACTAACGCCTTTTGTTGCAAATTGTAAAAGCAAGCTGCGGAGACATTGGGGCCGAAAGTTTAAGGCCAATGAATTAAGATGATCTATTTCAAAATCATCTAAATCTTCCTGTTTTTGCGAATATCAGAAGTTAGTGGTAGCGATTACATGAATGGTATACTTTGGATCCGAAATTTTTGAGATAGATATCGAAGAAAGTTTCATTGAAGGCCACAACATTTCATCTGTTTTTAAACATAGAGCGTTGAACTTTGGCTGTTCTAAGGAGGTTTAGTGACATGAGCAGATATACTTACCAGAAGTGACATTTCCGTAATTTCTGTTTAGATCCACTCCCTGGCACTTAGTGGCTTTGAGTGATCTGTTTTTCCTATAGAGTCGGTCCTGGGGGAAACAAGGAGTCTGCTTAATTTCGGCCCCGCAAGGAAACATTTCGCTTCGAATTGACGTCATAACTCCTCGTCAAACCGTCTCCGTTTGCGGAATTTCTGTGCTACGACGGTTGGGGGAGGAGTTATGTCGTCATATCTAAGGCAAATGCTTCGAATTAGAAGGCTTGTTAAAACATTTGAAGGCATTGATTTTACTGAGGCAAAAAACTGCAAACGTTTTTATTCACAAATGTTCGATGTGTAAACCTTTCCTGATGTTACAGATATCAAGAATGTAGTCTAATTCTTGTTTCGCTGAAATAAGTGAACTTTGTTTCAAAGAGACAGGAATTAGACTTTAGACTTGATATGTCGATTCATTAAGGGGCTCGCGTATCGAACATTTGTGAAACGAAACTCGTGCAGTTTTTTCTCAAAGTATAATCAATGCTGTTACTGTAATTGAAATGTGTTTGTTTCAAAAAGCCTTCTGATCCGAAGCATTCCGCTGTGAGTTGACGTCATAACTCTTCCCACAACCATCGTAGCATAGAAAATCCGCAACCGGAGACGATTTGAGGAAGGAGTTATGGCGTCAATTTGAAGCCGAATGCTTCGATTTGGAGTCTTATTAAAACAAACACGTTCCTCCTACAGTAACAGCATTGATTTTGTTAGAAAAAAAAATAAATTGCACACCAGGTTTGTGTCACACATGTTCAATATGTGAGCCCTTCGCAGTACGGTAGATATCAAGAATCTACTTATATTAAAAACTGAGTATCTTTCTAACTATCTTTCTTTCTAACTATCTTTCTTTCTAACTATCTTTCTATGTCACGCTTCTTTCTCCTGAACGCCAATGAACTGAAAGTCGAACCAGGTACCGATAGATAGGTAAATTTTCAGGCTTCATTAGTTTCAATCTATATAATTATACGATTTTAATTAGCGAAGATATCAATTAATAAGTAGTCAAATTTAAAGCGATTAAGCCTAATAAATGATTAAACTTCCAAGACATTTTTTCTTACCGTTGCCATTTTGAATTAAAACGTTAATTAAATTATTGAACTATTTAAAATTCCAAGATATTTATTTCTTTCCGTTGCGATTTTAAGGCAGGAATTCAAGTGAAACACGGACGATCGCAACTCACCAATGCAATGGCAAATTCCAAAATTTGGATTCAAGTGAAACGAATTCACTTGAATTCGACTTACAGTAGCGGTTGCAATATGCGATCGCCTCGAAGCGACTGCAATGGTGTTTCACTTGAATTCGGCCCTAAATTAAAACGTTAATTAAATTGAACTTTTTAAAATGAAAGAGTGTTATTTTTTTCCATTGTCATTTTAAATACGTGTTATAACAAAGTTCTAACAATTGTTTTTATTCTAATTATTAATGACATATTTTTTCTCAGGTACCATTTTGAAAATGTGTTTTTAAATAAAATTGCAATTGCTGTTTTTAGAAGGGACTTTTTCTGGCTGCGATCCATAAGTAGTCAAATTTAAAGCGAATGTTTAATTAATAAGTAGTCAAATTTAAAGCGATTAAGCCTAATTAATGATTAAACTTCCAAGACATTTTTTCTTACCGTTGCCATTTTGAATTAAAACGTTAATTAAATTATTGAACTATTTAAAATTCCAAGATATTTATTTCTTTCCGTTGCGATTTTGAATTAAAACGTTAATTAAGTTGAATTTTTTTAAAATGAAAGAGTGTTATTTTCTTCATTGTCATTTTGAATACGTGTTATAACAAAGTTCTAACAATTGTTTTTATTCTAATTATTAATGACATATTTTTTCTCAGGTCCATTTTGAAAATGTGTTTTTAAATAAAATTGCAATTGCTGTTTTTAGAAGGGACTTTTTCTGGCTTCGATCCAAATATTAAAAGAACTTTTTCGTTTAGAATTTTGCAATTAATTTTACCGGAAGAAAGCGGTTTGGAAATAATTGTTTTTGG
>JAXGGA010018798.1:0-21355 GCA_038373865.1 Uloborus plumipes | reverse complement strand
TGAAATATTAAAAAAAATGTGTAACATTTTTCAAATGGAGTTTTTTTTTTTTTTTCTTTTTTTTTTTTTTTTTGTTGTGGTTGTTACTATTCCAATTATTAGGTTTGCTGAATCAATGCCAAGAAGCTATAAAGGTATGCTGTCCACTGGTTCGTAATCGAAAATTGAACTTTTCAGGTCTACTCTTTTTCCCTTCAAAGTCCCAAAATCTTTCTTTTAACAAATTTTGGTGTGTGTAGTTTAAAATACCACTAGGAAAAACCTTTTTGCAATTTTTTCCCCTCTAAGTTTAAAAAAAAAAAACTTTCTCATTTTTTTTGTTAAAAAAATTTTTTTTTCTTTTTTCAACACGAAAAATCAAATGCACTCGCGGGCCGCACATCGCCATGCAGCGGGCCGCAGGTTGTGCACCCCTATTATATAGTTACTAATATGTTTTCATAATTTATAAATGGACGTAAACCTTTAGATCATTATGTATAATGTATCTATAAAATATGAATAATTGTTTAACCAAACATTTTTTAAATATTTTTAGAAGCCACAACAACAACCTCCAATTTTAAAAGCAGAAAAAGATTCTGCTGAGTCACCTACACCTGGTGTTATAGATTTAACTAATGATCCTGACAAAGAAGATGATTTAAAAAAGGCCATAGCTTTGTCTTTAAAAGAACATGATGAGCGAGTTCTCGGAGGGCAAGTTACTATGGAAGACCAAGACATAAGCCGGTAATGTATTTAAATTGTTGTCACTATTTTTCACAATGTTATGTTCTTAATCAGTCTTGGTTTTTTGTTAAAATTCATAATTTTATATGTTAAAAATAATATCTTTTTTTTTTCATAACTTCCATCATTTAAATATCAATAAATAACCCTACTTAAGATAGTCTGTTACTAAGATATCAGGCAGATACACTTGTTTTTAGGCGCATGGAATGTGCATTTAATTTGCAAAAGATTGGCTGCTGTTTGTCAAAAATTCTGTATGTTCTTTAAAAATTACTTGATAAACATTAATAACAATGAAGATGAGGCAAAATCTGTTTTGTTTTGTTATATATTTCAAAATAAAAATTGAAAGTTTTTTTTTTTTTAAACCTCATTAAAGTGGCACACAGAATGCTAAAGATTTCTGCATACTGCTCCAAAAATAATGAAAATTGCTAATTTTGCAACTACCTGTAGCCAAAAAGTAAAACATTTGGAGGTTTCATTTTTAAAACTTCTCCAGAAGGGTGTCTAATTGCAAAAGGATTTCTTTCGATTTTTAGCAAGAATGTCAAAAACCTATTTTCTACTTTTTCATTACAATTCAGAGTTGCCACCTCGCCAAATTTTGACGAACGTCTCTCATTTTGTAGCAGAATTTCCCACCATGTGACTTTACAATTTATTTCTCCTAATTTTTTATTATTCCTTAACAATTACCCAATTTTTAAAGCATCGTAATGTTGGTATTGAAATTTTTGGCAACCAATCAAAGGCATCAAGATCGTTCATTGCTATAGTTTACCATATGAGGTGATAAAATTAATGCAGTGAGCATGGCTATGCACAGCATTAATCGAAAACCATAAATTGGGAAATTTTCCTTCAATTTACGCTATGAAATCAGCAACAAATTTGGTAGATTGAAAAACTCAACTTTTATTTTAATGCTTGCACTTCTTAATTTTCTATTCCTTACTGCTTTTTAGATATTTCAGATGTTAGAATAACGGCAGAAACTATTAATGATATGGAGAGTAGTTTTTAATGAATTAAGCATACATATTGGGAGAAATTACTTTGTATATTAATATTTTTCGAAGCCCAAAGGCTTAGTGGTTGCTGCTTTGCATTGTCATGCTACAGAACGGTGTGGGATATATTTTCAACTTAGCCTTTCAACTCTTCAGTAGGTCGATAAAATAAGTACTGAGCTTGCTTGGGAAGTAAACCCTTAGGGACTAAAATCCTGCCTTCGGTTGACCACATAACCAGAACATCTGCCTTGCATCCTAGAACCCTCGATCAAGAAAACTGAGATGGGCTCAATAGGCCTTGATCCTCATAGGCTGTTGCACCGCTGAGTTCGGTTTTACTAATATTTTTCTGGCAAAAAATTGTTTGATGCGTCCAAAATAATTTTTAAATGTTAAGGAAATCTATAACACTGAAGTATATTATTCCAAGTTCATCTGAATTTATACTTAGTGTAAGTGAAAGCAGTGTTTTAAAAGATGCCAACATAGAATACGTGATCCGGAAACAATTGCAGGTCATACTTAAAGTTTCAATCCTTTTCCATCCTAAAAACATTTCAATTAATTTGGAAGTTGGAAGTCATTTTGCCTGATGCTGCTTTAAGATCAGTTTATTTTATGCTTGAGAATTATCATTAGTCTAATATTTTTTAATTGAAAACATGGCTTTTTAAACCTTCCAGTGTGGAAATAAATGTAGAAAGGAATTACAAAAGAATGCATTGGAATTCAGTTTTAAATGAACTAAACAAGCTTTTTGCCTAAATTACCTAATATTTTCAATTGTCTTTGAAGAATAATAAAATAAATGTCTCGAATGTTTGATCTGAATTTTGTTGTCTGAAATCGTGTTTGGGAAATGTGTCATTATAAAGCACATGTTTTGTTGAAAATTGCATTTTGGTTCTTTTGCACCTCTTTCGTGATGTTTCAATTTTTTTTTTATTTAGAAGTTATTTTTACCTTTGCTATTTCAAATTGGCTTTGTCTTTTTTAAATAAAACTTTATTTTTCAAGTATGATTTTAGTTATTAAATTATTAGTGTTAATTTACTAATTCATTTAAAGTGCCTTTTTTATTGTCTAGATAATGACTTTATTTCAATACTAGCGGCACCCGCACGGCTTTGCCGGTGGTATAAACTTAAAAATTCATTTGTAAAAAAGTGATATAGCAGAAAAAACTATATTTTAGTTATAATTAAACTATAATTCTTTCAAAGAATGATATAAAAATTTGGTATGGACCCCACACTACTTCCTTTTACGTGTAAATTTCTTAGTAGATGCCTTAAGTGCTAAAATAGTGCTTGGAGTGAGCAAGATAACAATTCAAACATATACATCTTTAGCACAAAGGTATTTGTAAACTTTATTTACATCCCTAGTTTGCCACGAAACAATGCAAAAAAATGTTTTACAATGGTTGATCTCCTAAATATCGCCGATTTTAACATCATTCAGTGGATTTTTCGCAAAATATCGCCAATAGCGCCAAATTGAACCCAAATAAAAAAATAAATTCATTTTTTTGCCAAATTTGTGTCGCCAAATTGGCATCAAACACTTGGCGATATATCGCCAAGTGGTCGCGCCAATTCATATCACTATATATACTCATCATCAGGTTTGTTTGCATTGAAATTAACACTGATTTACCCCATAAAAGGGGTAAAACACCCCCTTGGGGAAATTCGAATGCAACCCCAAAGGGAGGTGCACAAAAATAAGCCAAAAGAGAAAATAAGAACAATTTTGCTGTGCACAGAAACCAACAGAAATCTTACCAAAGTTTAAAAGAAGAAATTTTTCTTTCCTAACTTCAAAAACAAAATAATAGAAATTTCGTGCATTATTCTTCACCATGATAATAAAAACAATAAACATCGACAAACATCAACCAGCAAATGATAAATTAAAAGCCAAATTCCTTCACTCAAGCCTTTTACTTCAATTTATATTGCAATAAATTAATAATGAAATAAAATATGTTTTGCAGGCGATAAATTTAGAATGGTTTACTATCATGTCGTTTCTTTTTTGACCTCATTTTGGTTGAAGAATGTTTCTCTCTTCTACACAACTCGTCAGATCGCCAAAATGTCTCTAAACTCACAAAAATGGTACGCTCAGTGTCTTCCTTCTCTACCTATTTTAACGAAAGGACTCTATTTCTCATTTGATTGACAGGTGCCATCTTATCACGGTTTTATTATATTTCATTTGACTAATTTTAATAAGGCTTGGAGTTTGGATTGCTACAAAAACAAATACATTTTTAAAATTATTAAGGGAAAAAGAAAGAAACAAATAAACAAAATAAAAACGTTACCATGGTAACAACATGAAAAGTTAATTTCCGTTAATAATATATTTCACTTCATTTTTATTTTCAAGCAAATTTTATTCTCGAGCTAAGCCATTTTAGAATCGTTTGGCTTGCTTTGCTGCAGGTTAGCCTTGAATTTCCGGGATTCTAAAAACAATTATTACAGCTCTTTTAATGCTCGTAGAAACTTCAAACTGACATCATTTTTAGCAGAAAATTTCAAGCTTTCGAATGACATAAGACTTGAAACTGTGTATAAAAGATTTCTTCCCTTTTTTATCGAATTTTCGCTAAAAATTAGAATAGAAAAAGAACGAAATAGAATTTTAAAAAATCGCTTCGTAATGCGTAACCTCGTGCTTCAAACTAATTTTGTGCCAAATGTCATGAAAATCGACCGAACGGTTTTGGCGCTACGCGCGTGACTGACAGAAAGACAGACAAACATTCAGCTTTATTATTAGTAGAGAACAACAAATTTTGGTCTGTCTTTTTAATTCTAATAGATTCAAAAATGCTTTTGTATGGGTGCAATTTACAGTTACTATAAATTGCTGGGACATATTTTAAATCTTAATCTCAAATTATCGGGTTCGAAAAAGTGAATATGTGTAATTTATATTGATAATTTAAACTATTTATAAAAAATGTCTTGGAGAGCTTGGACCATTTGAAATATTATTTGGACCTGCTCTCAAACTGAAAGTTACTGTTCCAAAATACAATTCAGTCTGTTCAGAAACTGCTCCAGAACTTTATTTTTAATTTTGCACTTGTGAAATTAATGGATCTAGATATATATTATGTTCTCAATGTTGTCACTTTAATACAGCTTCTTATAGTGCAAGCATTTATAATCCCCCCACCCCCAAAAAAAAAAAAAGTGGTGTTGATTTTCGAAACAATTTTTGTTGTAGCTTGTACAAGTTTGTTAAGTTAAAATTCTATACTTTAGAGTTGTTGAGGCTAGTCTTGCTGAGTCTAAAGCTGTTGGTACTAAAAGAAAAAGAGGAGAAGTTTGGCAAGATCCATTGAATCCTCATGATCGGAAGAGAAACGGAGATTGGCCTGTTGGTTTGAAAAATGTTGGAAATACATGCTGGTTTTCTGCTGTCATACAGGTATTACAATTTTTTTAACTTGGTTAAGTTAACCTTATTCTGTTAAGATTTTAGTGCATGTGTTCTGCAACAAAACATTCATATTATTTTTAAATTGGTGATTAATTATTTATCTATTAATTTATTGAATTAGTTTTCTGTTCAAAGTTCTGAAATTAATAAAAACTTGAACCTTTTGTAATGTACCGTCAGCCTTGCTTAAGCGGGTAATGGATAAACAAATACCCAGCTTATTCAAATAAAACATCTCGGAACTGAATATTTCCCCATTCTATAGACGCAATGTTAAGAATCCCTGCTTAAACAAATTCTCCACTTAATTGAATAATATTTCTTGGAATGGACAGTATTTGTTTAAGCGGGGCCGATAGTATTTATAAAATGTTTGTGTGGTTAGTTACCAGAAAATATTGATTTTTTTCCCATATTCAGTTTCTATTATTGAATTTCTTTAAGTTGATTTTAAACAAGCAACTTGTGATAGCTTTGATCAAAACTTCTAGTAAATGGGAATAATTTCCAGCTCCATAAAGCTTGGTGACAAGAACAATAAGAGTTAATTTTTTACCCGACTACGGCAAAGCCTAAAGGAAGGGTTATGTTTTTAGCAGTCCGGCTATGTTTGTGGTTAAGGATGTTCCACCGTAGCTCCTAAACCATTCATTCGATTTTGATGAATGAGGTGCCAATCGATTTATTTTCGAGTCTCGAGTGTCATGGGCTACTTTTTACTAGAGTTTAACAAGAGGAAAGATCGATTATTCCTAGACAAGCACCGATTTTAACCGATATTTTCGTAGCTAAGTGTGTTTTGGTTCAAACAAAAGTCGCAATCAACAATGAATTTCCAGTTTAAGGCTGACCTAGATTTTAGCATGAAATTAGTTAAAAGGGCCAAGTTTATCTCGCATTAAGTAGGGTAAGGACATTGGAGGGTTTATTTATAAGCGATCTGTACCCACAGAAACTTTTAAGCAACCCTCATGATTCAGAGTCTTTGGAATTGGAAGGGCTGAGAAGTTTTGACTCTGCTCAATAAAAATTACCCAAATAACTTTTCATAACATTTAATTTTGTAATGTATATTCATTTGCTAATATACAGTGGAGTAAAATAAAAAAAGTTTTAAAAACCTGTAACCCGACTACAAAAAAGCTCTAAAAAGTAAGAAATAATAAGTTTAAAAACTATAACCCGACTACAAAAAAAAAAAAGCACTGAAAGGTAAGAAACAAGGTAGGTGCTATTTAATATCATTGTCTTATTAAATAAAACAAGACATTTGATATCTTAGCTATACCTGTTTATTTAGTTCTACGACTTGAACCCTCTGCAAGTTCCACATTAACAACATACAGTCGAACCTCCATATATCGAAGTAGCAAATTGTCGGAAAAAAAATCGATATATAGAAATTTGGATATATAGAAATTTCGATATATAGAAATTTCGATATATAGAAAAGACCTCAGTTTTTTGAAAATTACTCCGGAAACATTGAAATTAAAGCAAAATTTCACACATGAAACTCCATTACTAATATATACGCTAATCATATTTGATGAAAGTTAAGAATTAACAAGAAGTTCTGTCAAGAACTCAGGGCGAGGACTCAGTCACCTTTCTCACCTTTAGTCACCTTTTGAAATTTTGGTCACTTTTTGTCACCTTTTGAAATTTTAGTCACCTTTTTCACCTTTCTTGAAATATGTTTTAGAAAAATCCATTTTTGATTCATAAAATTTTTGAAAAGTATGAATATTCTTTTTCTTACCTGAAAATAAATGGAATTTTGAAAAAACACGTGTATATGTACCTACCAACATATAAGCAGCCTAAAAATCCTTTTCAACCACCCCCGAGTTAATTACGACGAGTTTTCTTATGATGTCTGTATATATGTATGGGAGGATGTATGTCGCAAAACTCAAAAACTGTATGCCGTAGAAGCTTCTAGTTTGGTATGTAGGCTCTGAGGATGGTCTAGTTGTGCACCTCCCCTTGTGGTTGCATTCGAATGTTCCTAAGGGGGCGTTTTACCCCTTTTTGGGGTAAATCAGTGTTAATTTCAATGCAGACTCAAGTGATATGAATTAGCCCCACCACTTGGCGATATGTCGCCAAAATTTTGGTCGCCAAGTGTTTGACGCCAACTTGGCGACATATCGCCAAGTTGGCGACCAATTTGGTGGTGGAAATTTTTTTTTTTTTTGAATTTGGGTTCAACTTGGCGCTATTGGCGATATTTTGAGAAATATTCACTGAATGATGTTAAAATCGACAATATTTAAAAAATTAACCATTGTGAAATATTTTTTTGCACTGTTTCGTGGCAGATTAGGGGTGAAAACATATGAATTGTTACCTTGCTCACTCCAAGCACTTTTTTTAATACTTAAGGCAACTACTAAGAAATTTACACTTAAAAAGAAGTAGTGTGGGGTTTCCATACCAGATTTTTTGTTAACGTTATATTTGAAATGCACAATTTTGACTCCTGCTAAGATAATTTTATTATTTAAGATTCGCTGATGATCCCTAATAAT
The DNA here is from genome assembly GCA_038373865.1 of Uloborus plumipes. NCBI lineage: Eukaryota > Metazoa > Arthropoda > Arachnida > Araneae > Uloboridae > Uloborus > Uloborus plumipes. The sequence goes on along the minus strand of JAXGGA010018798.1, from coordinate 13,608 downwards.
ATATTTCAGTTTCTAATAGTACTGAATATCAAATATGTTCACAATGTTAAAGGTAGGTTTTAGGGCACCAGTTTTTCAATGTCTTGACCTCTAATGTGTGCTCCCCCTCCACATTACAAATCTGCATACTATGTTTATTATCATTCTTTATAGCTCTCTCAGTTAAAAAAAAAAAAGTTTCAAAATTTCAATAAAATCGTTGCCAAGCAATCTTGCTTAGTGATGGCTTACTGTGACATATGAATTGACAAACTGTTGCTTTGCCTTCCACGCTTTTTAATGAAATAAATGAATATTTTCTGTTGAAAATTTCTTTATATTTCGCTCTGCAGAAAATTTTGTAATTTTTTTTTTTTTTTTTTGTGAATTTTAAAATTCTCTAATGTTTGAGTTAAATTTTTAAAACTATTAATGCGTGTCATGCATAAGGTTTAAATATTTCTGTATCCTGTAAATATTTTACATATTTTTAAAACTTTTTTTGTAATAACATTAGTTATTATGATTTTTTAATAACTTCATTTTAAATTACTTTTTGTAGCTCTCACTGCAAAAATAAATTACTAATGTATTGGAAAGAAATTTTTTTTAAGTTTAACATGTAATTTTGCTGATGTATGTAAGGATTTGGTAAAAATAAAAAGAAAAGAATAACATTTTCACAGCACAGTGCTCACAAGACTTAAAATATGATATAAAAGTTTTTCTCTCTTCAGTATTGGACATGTGCCGTTGTATATTTTCAGACCCCTCCCCCCCCCTCCGAGGAAAAAACATTACATTTTTATTCATATGAAATAATATCTTCAGTTTTATACTTCAACATTATTTTATTTTCACCTTGTAAGTTGTTATCATTTTGCTTCAATTAAAGTTTCTGATTTTTCAAATTTTATTTTCTCCCTCATTTCAGGGGTGATTGTGTTCCGGTATTTTACCGGATTTCCAGCATTTTCATGATCGATTCTGGTATTTTCATGTTTGAAAATGCCGAAAATAAAATATTTTTAATCATGTTCTACCTTCAAACCTCCGGATTTTTTTTTTTTTTTGCTTTTTCGAATTTTCGATGATTATACCAATAATTATTAATAATAGTCATCGAATAAAAATGTTAAGATGCCATTGTAATTGTTTTTTTACTTTAATAAATAATTTTATTTGCATCTTTTTTTTATTTTGATGCCTTCATTTAAAAAAAATACAATCAATTTGCATCGGATATGAAAATCGAATTTTTCTCATTTTTGACGCTTACTACCCTACATTAATTATTATTATATGTGTATAGTTATAGAATTATGTGTGCTTAAGTAATAGAGGCTCTAGTTTTTTAAAAATATGTCCTAAAACTTTTTTTTTTGTTACTTCCAGCCCTATCATATTCATGCTCAGAATCTAAGTCTTTTAAAATAGTATGTAGAGCATGGCTGCCACACTTCCGTCTAGGGGACGGAATTCCGTCTTATGTAAAATCTCGGACCATTTGAGAATTTGTTTTAATTATGAAAATACAGCTTTAAAAAAAAGCAACTATTTAATCTTTTTCTTTCCAGCTGCATCCAACGAAATCCGCCGTCAACAAAGTCGGGACAATTTGAAGCCACGCCTTCAGCTCTTATTTACTGTTTAGCATTTTCTCCCTAAAAATCTTTTTCCCTAAAAATCTTTCTCCCTAAAAATCTTGCCAAAAATGTTTTGAAAGACTACATTATTATATAGTTAATTTTGCATTTTTTTTTTTTTGTTTTGTTTTTTTTTTTGTTTTATAGCAAACGCCACACCCAAAATATGCAATATATTAGTGTATAAAACATTGAACATATTGCAGGCTAAAATGTATGTGTTGCAAAAAGACCTCACTCGCTTTTCAATCCTGGCCATTTTTTAGTGGCACCCATGATTTTGAGGCTATTTTGGTAAAAGTCAGAAAAAATGATAACCGTTTTCTTCTTTTTGAATGCTTAACAAATTATTTTTGGTCACCTTTTAGTTACTTTTTTGTCACCTTTTAGTCACCTTTGTTTTAAAATTTGTCACCTTTCTCACCTTTTTCTAAGACCATCAGCAGTCCTCGCCCTGAGAACTAAACGAGCCTACTTTCCCGTACATCGACATCGGCATTCTAGCATCTGATCATTATTCTCTTGATCATCTGAGACTAAAAATTATGTCAAACATACCTTTTTAGCACTTAAAGCTGATATCTAAAAGTAAAATATACCCCTCTCATCAGATGAAATAGACACATAAAAAGTAAATAAATGAATAAACAAAGTTTTATCGCACCTTTTAAAGAATGTAACTGTTTCAGTTCTTCCGTAGGAAAACTCCTCAATTGTTTTCAAAAAAAAAAAAAAAATTAAAAGTACAAAGTACATCAAAACACATTTTATCAAAGAAAGAAAAAAAAGAAAAAAAAACTCGTCCGTTGATAAAATGTCTCGAATTTCACTTTTAATCCGTTGCCAGTTGTTAAATATAAATAAAGAATAAAATGTCTTCGTAAATACATTTTTGTTACAAAAAAAAATCGTCTGCCAAAAATAATAATAATAATAATAATAATAATAATAAATAAATAAAATAAAACAAATGAATAAATAAACAAAAAGTCGTCTGCACAGTCAGTCATTTTTTTTTCTGAGCCTGCATTTTCGCCATGTTTGCGGAGTCGGAGTCGGAATCAGAGCCCTCACAGCAGATTATTCAGAAAAGTACTTTACAAACATCATTTATCAAAACCATTTTCTTACAAAGTTAGTTTGAAGGAAATCCGACTTTAAGTTCAGGATCAACATTTAACTTAAATTCCCCGTAGGCGCTAATGTTAATTTTTTTTTTCTGGACGGTTCAATATTGAACGAAAAATGGTTCAAATCAAAAAGCGAAATATGGGAATGAGCCTCTCCGAGATCTTTCAAACAAAAAAAAGTTTATTCCATTCGGATGGTTCACTCAGAAGTTATCAGGTGGGGAAAGGTTGCTTGAACGGTTCAATGTTGAACGCAAAACTGTTCAAATTGAAAATTTAAATACGGTAATGAAGTATCCTTGCTGAGATCCTTCGAACAAAAAAAAAAGTTTATTTAAATCGGACTGTTCACTCAAAAGTTATTAGGGGTGACAACTTGCTTGTGCGGTTCAATGTTGAACGAAAAATTGTTCAAATCGGAAATGTAAATACGGGAATGAAGTACCCTCAATAAGATCTTTCGCACAAAAAAAAATTTGTTCAAATCGGACTGTTCACTCAAAAGTTATTAGGGGGGGGACAGACAGACCGACCGACCGACCGACACACAAATTCCCCATCTCAATACCCTACTTTCAAATTTTTAATTTTTCGATATTCATTTTACCTTTTTATTTTTTTAACTTGGCGATATTTTTTGAACTTGGCGATATTTTTTGAACTTGGCGATATTTTTTGGACTTGGCGATATTTTTTAGATGCATTAAGCTACTTTTTATATCTTTTTCGTCTTTCTTTTATTTTTAACGGGAAAGTAGGCTAAAAATGAACTAATATGAAAAATTTAATGAATATTATACATACTTATTGAAAAACAGTAATCCAAAGAGTAGTTGCAATGATCACATTCTTTAAAAAAAACTGCGAATATCTTGCTGAACAGCCTGTTTTACAGAAAGTTCATCCAAAAAATGTTCACATTTATTCAGTCCACTAAACACTCCATCAGGAACATTTTTCGCGAATTGCAGCTCCTGACGTATTGTTTCAAATGCTTCTTGCATTTCTTCTTGCATTAAAACAATTTTCGCTGAAACTAATCATGGAGAGAGAGGAATCACCACCAAACAAAAGGGGTAGATAGAAACTGTTTTTGCTACAGGACATGTTGCATCCAGAATTCGAAAACGACGGGGGAGGGGATAACCCGGGAATTCCAGAATGGACAAACAACGTGTTTGTCCACTCCAGGGGTCCACACTTTATCTACAGCTGACAGTGGGGTTTGCAGTGACCTTTTCTGACCTTCCCTTTTCTCCTGACTTTCATCTTTCGTGAGGTAAAATGTCTAAAATGGATTAAAATCTCCAATTACGCTTCCAAAAAAATTCGATATATGGAGATTTTTTCGATATATAGAAACAGTTTTTCTATAATGAACATGTGAATTTGCTAGAAGTTCGATATATGGAAAATTTCGATATATGGAAGTTCGATATATGGAGGTTCGACTGTAATTCAATTCAAATGCTGTAGTCGTGCATTATCAACTACAGAAAGCAAGCATTTAAACTTGATACACAAGCAAACATATTAGTTTGATCTATATATATATATACAAGAATGGTAAATTAGGTTATAATGTTATTCTGTCAAATTGTTTTTCCGTAGTTAACAACGTACGACTACAGCATTTGAATTGAATTATGTTGTTAATGTGGAACTTGCAGAGGGTTCAAGTCGTAGAACTAAATAAACATTTATAGCTAAGATATCAAACGTCTTGTTTTATTTAATATGATCGTAGAAACTTCGAAAAAACTTCATTTTGTGCAGAAAATTTCAAGCTTTCGAATGACATAAGACTTGAAAATGTGTATGAAATATTTCTTCCCTATTTTATCGAATTTCTGCTAAGAATGCGAATAGAAAAAGAACGAAATGGAATTTTCGAAAAATCGCTTCGAGGTGCAAAACTACATGCTACAAACTAATTTTGTACCAAGTGGCATGAAAATCGACCGAGCGGTTTTGGCGCTACGCGCGTAACAGACAGACAGAAGGACAGAAAGAAAGACAAACCTTCAGCTTTATTATTAGTAGAGAAGACGATGATATTAAATAGCACCTACCTTGTTTCTTACCTTTCTGTGCTTTTTTTTTTTTTTTTGTAGTCGGGTTATAGTTTTTTAAACTTGTTATTATGTTAAAAATTATAATTACACTAGTTGACCCGGCAAACGTTGTTTTGCCATATAAATAATTTCCTAGTAATTTCTAGTGTAGACAAAAAATAGCTTATTTATTGTAAGTATGTATGTATGGTAGAATGTGTATATTGTATGTATGTAAGAATGTGGTATATGCGTGAAATAAGCATGGAGCGCTGTGAACGATGAGGGAATATAAAAATAACAAAAGGCAAACATTATTTTTAAGTTATTATAATTTATTCCTTAAAATTATATATCATTAATTAAACAATTACGACAGTAACACTATTAAACAATATCAATCTCTTAATGCTATAGCGTGAACAATATTTTTTGTTAGTCCCATCTTTAGCTAACAGAAACAAACTGGATGGTTTACCCACTCGAGAGCATGCCACGTATAATTGTCCGTGTGAAAAACATGGTGTTCTTAAATCTAAGCCACAAACAGACATCGTTTGACCTTGGGATTTGTTGATAGTCATTGCAAATGCCAATCTAATCGGAAACTGAATACGTTTGAATTGAATTGGCACATCTGTAGGTATAATAGGAATCCGTGGTATGAGTATATCTTCACCTCTGAACTTGCCATTTAAAATCCTCTCTTCGATCACGTTTTTCATTAATTTTTGAATGACTAATCGCGTACCGTTGCACAGCCGGGGCGGGTTCAAATTACGAAGCAAGATAATTGGAGATCCAACCTTTATTTTTTAAAAATTTGTGTCACTTTAATGGTCGTTCTCACCCTCCCCCCCCCCTCTCGCAGTGAAAAAAAACTTTACACAGCAGATTTTGCCTAATAACTCAACACTCATGGTGTTTGATACATTTTATTTGTTTGTAATGATGTTTTTTGGTCACAACCAATATGAAAATAACAAAAAATAATTACTTTAATTTTTAACATATATTTATCTTCTTCAGAATTTTTGACTTTTAATTTTACCTTGAATTTGACGTAAATGCAAGGTATAAAATATAGAATTTTATAAAGGTACAAAAATTAACATAATATAATTGATAGTGTATATAATTTTTGAAAAAATAATATAAGTGCCGCAAATCAAAAACCATTTATTGCCACAATCGATTCAAAGCCCCCAAAAATGGCGCAAACGTCCATAAGAAAATTCTACAGCATCGAAGGACCCCATTGCCAATTTTAACAAAGATCCGACCAAAACTGTCATTTTGTACTATAAAAAAATATGGGGTAGATCCCCATGAAGGGATGTACCTGCATAAGGACATTACAATCATTAAAATCATTCAAAAAAAAAAAAAAACCATGCAGCTGTTCGAAAAAATCCTTGCTGGCCTGGATTCGATCTCATTCCATCAGGAACTTCAACCTGATGCGCATAACCACTTGACCATCGGGTCGCTCATTGAAGTAAGGATTTACGATAACACACATTGTTTTAAATGACATGAAATATTAGTTTTTCGATCATAACTTTTTTTTAGTGAACAAATATCGTCATATGAGTACATGATACCTAAGTTACACCATCTCCTATCGATTAAAAAAAAATCGTCCAAATCGGTTCAGTAGATCAGATGTTATGTGCGAACAAAAAAAAAATTATAGGTGGACTACCCCTAACATTTAGGGGGATGAAAAATAGATGTTGGCCGATTCTCATAGATACTGGATAAGCACAAAAAATTTCATCAAAATCGGTCAAGCCGTTTCGGAGGAGTATGGCAACGAAAACTGTGACACGAGAATTTTATATATTAGATGTTAAGTACATACTGTTATTGTATGTTATGTACATAATTATTCAACCCCTTTGTTTTGATTAAATGGCATACTTTTCTATAAACTTTATTTTCTTGGGTTATGTACATAATTGTTTAATCACTTTTCTTGATTAAACGTCATACTTTTTTATAAACGGCATTTTCTTGGTTATTTTTCAAAAACCTGAACAATTTGAAAATTCAAACTACCTATGGTCCCAAATAATTTAAATTTTTGACATTTGACCATATCTTACAATGGCTATCTAGACCCACCAGGTCTAACAATGTCTCGTGATTTTTCCTATGGATTTTCTTCTTCATGCGCCCATTTCTCCAGTACTTAACGCACATGATGTATATAATGGCTGAAGTGTTTGAATCTTAAACATATTATGCTCTGTCACATCAATTCGGAAACTGGTTATATATTTTCAGTGTCACCTTTGTTCACATATAGAGCATATATAAAAAACTCTTATACTAATAACTATAGCTTCACGAAATTTGATTTATCAATTTAAAATAGTTACAGCACATTCACAGGTGTACTTAATTTTTGTTTCGTTCCATATGAAACCTATTGTATTTAACCAAGGTCTTTTTTGCTCAAATTTTGTTTTGAGCTTAAATTCATTCAACTTGACCTCTATTTTCTTTTTCATTCCGCAAAAAATTGCACTAGAATACTGTCAAATGGAGTGAGTTTGTGACAATTTTTAGATTGTGTCCATAATTAGAGAAATAGGATGATTTTAAAGAACAGTTCAAAAGTTTGAAATGGGCTGCTTGCTATTTTATCTTTTGTGAAACATAATTTGACCCCTTTTTATTGACATTGGTGCATAGATTCATTTAAACTAAAATGAATTTTTTAAACGTGAAACGTGGTAAAAGAAAGTTATCTAAATTTCAAGGCATTCTTCAATAAATTTGTTTTTGCTTTCAATTGTAACATTCAAAATTTCAAGAAAGAACCTATTATCCCTCAGAATGTAGACCCTACTACCCTGTGTTCTATTTTACTGCTTTCCTGTTTTTTATTTGCAATAACATGCATAAAAGTTTTATCTAATTATTTTTTCTTTTATAAAGCTTATTTATTTTTTATTTCAGTCATTATTTCATCTACCTATTTTTCGAAGATTAGTTTTGAGTTATGCTCTAAAAGAATGGGATATGGTTGCACCAGATGGAAAAGTATGATATATTTTTGTATTAATGTAAACAATTTAATTTTATTTGATTTTTTTCAGCTATTGTAATAAGGATTCAAACCCTTTAATTTAGAAAGGATACTATTTATTAGGACTGTTATGAATAACGATTTGACCAAATACTGAATAGTGACCTCAAAAAAAGTGAACACATAATTTTTAATACTTTAAATTAATCTTTATCAAAAAATAGTTGGAACTTTATCATATTATTTGTATTTTAGGCTAATTTAACATTCTTTAATGTATTGTTTATGTTAGCTTAAAACTTAAATTTGTAAACAAATGATAAGACTTCATGTGATTTCTGAAAAATTTAACTAGCAACTAAATGGAATAGAATTTTGCCTGAAGAAAAGAAACTATTATTTTAAGAATTTTTAATGACAAATGATTTTATTTAACCTATACTTTATAAAAAATAAATATTTTTAAACATAAATTGTTTTATCTCTGTTATTTCGGTCCTGAATTTTATATAATCTGGTGTTTGTTATTGAAATCAATTTTATTTGTGGTTTGAATGTGAAATGTGTGATAATATTGTTCAATGTACTTCTGTAACCATACAATTCACCAACTTGAACAATTGGTAACTGTTTACAAAAAGAGCCTGAAAGTTTGCTATGAAATGTAATGTTATATTATTCTTTTTCAAACATTTAAAATTTACTCAAAAAAATGTCATGTTTTATTGTAAACTAGCTGCGTGGCCCGGCTCTGCACGAGATCAACCTTGAGAATAAAAGAGTTGTCTAGTGAAGCCTGTCTAAAAGTCCCGATTGGATCCCCTGGGCTACAGGAAAAGCTTAAAACAAAAGCAAGAATTTTATTTGTATATGTTCAAGAAAAAAACGGCAAACCCTTTTTCTCATCAATAATTTCTTTCACGCTCATGCAGAAAATATAAGAAATTCAGTTTGAAACAGATATTTCCAGATGAAAAAATACCCATATCATTTTCTGGTTTATTTTCTCGGGACCGCTCAGGAGTTTTCGAAACCTATGGAAGAAAATCCTCTCAAAGAGTTTTTTTTTTTTTTTTTTGTGAGCTTTCCAATAAGACAAAAATAAAGAAGTTCCGATAATTATTTCGGATGGAAAGAGTAATTTTAAGCCTTTTTGATTCGTTAAATTGAAATTTGAATGTATTGGTACTTTTTTGCCATTCAACTCCCCCCCCCCCCCCACCCCACATACACATGCCCCTTCTGGGTGCCCAAGTACCTCACAGCCAAATTTGATCCAGATCCGACTTAAACTGGATTTGTATAGGGAACACACACACATATATTCTGTTTTATTTATATGGATGGAACACTGCATTTAGCCATGTATTCAGCATTCACAATTCGGCTTTCCTGATACTCGGTGGAAGTGTCAAATATGTTTCATCCTTACTATTAATCTATCGATGTGTCATACATTTTTGCATATTATTGATTTTTATTCAAACCTAAGTCTAGAATGTTTAACCTTTTGGATCCGGGCTGTTTTTTAGAAATTTTTTTTTCAACCCAGGTAGTACGACAGTTGAACCACAGATTTCTTTTCCATTGAAAAGAGAAGGTATAAACTGTCGTACCAGACGTATGAAACCTTGAAAAAATCTCCGGCTCCTAAGGGTACGAGTGAAAATCTCAACCCCGTCCTCTAACGAAAAAATACGTACAGTACAGCATATGTACCGCCCGGCTCCTAAAAGTTAACTGCTACCTAAACCTTTTATTTTAAAATTTTTTATGTGTCTATTTGGAATAATAGTTATTACATAGTTTTGTTGAACTTTCGTTTGCATTTATAATTTCAGGAAAAGACAAATCTCATCATGCAAGAGCTTCGTAAACTATTTGCTTTATTATTGTGTTCCAAGAGAAAATATGTTGATCCATCCCATGCCCTAGAAGAATTAAAGGAAGCCTTTCCTGACAGTAATGGCACAGACTCTCAACAAGTTAGTCAATTTTTACATCTTAGAATAATTTTATAGAATTTTCATTAACCTTTTGATTCCTTAAGGTGTTTGTTTTGTTTAATCGATTTAATTTTTTTGTTCTTTGTAGTTCTGAAATGTGTCATCAGAAAAATGTTTAAACATCAAATATTTTTTTTATTCTTAATCTTTTGGATCCGGGCTGTTCATATAGAATTTTTTCTTTCGACCCAGGTAGTCTGACAGTTTAACCATAGATTTCTTTTCCATTGAAAAGAGAAGGTATAAAATGTACCAGACGTATGAAACCTTGAAAAAATCCCCAGCTCCAAAGGGTTCAAGTGAAAATTTTAACCCTGTCCTCTAAACTAGACGAGACTTATAGTACAACATGTGTACCGCCCGGTTCCTAAAGGTTAATAAAGAAAGAAAAGGTTGTGATGACCCAAAATTTAGTTTTCCAAACAGTTTAGTAACTGTGCTGAAAATATCTTTGTAAGAAAGCAAATGACTCAACAAATTATCTTTTTTCAAACAATTTAAATATATGAAATCTACGTGTGATGAGTTCAATTCTCTAGTATAAAGTTATGTTCTTAATTCTTTTTCATGTGAGTTGAGTAAAAAAGCTTCAAATGTAATTTATAGCCAAAAGTCAATGAATAAAAATAAGAAAATGTTAGTTTTGCATAATATATGCTTTTGGGTTTAAATGTCTATAAAGTATTAACTTTTCCCTGCATATTAATTGAAATGAACTATGTTTAATTTAATCATAATTTAATCACTCATATTTATTTTGTATTTTAATATTTTCTTTTGTTTTCCTTTTAGGATGTCAGTGAGTTTAGTCATAAACTTTTGGAGTGGTTAGAAGAAGCATTTAAAATGAATTCTTATTCCTCGCACTCAGGTGATAATGGGTAAGCTCAGCTTGAAACAATTCTAAAATTTAATATAAATATTTTTAAAAGATTGCTCCGTTTTATTTATGAAAGAGAAAAGAAACTATTTTCAAACTCTGTTTAATATCTATAGTATTTATTTATTCTGAAATTGCAAAAAGATTGCACGTACTTATATTATCAACAGTCAACCGGCCTGTCATTTCAATTTTTCCCTCTCGGAGGGAGGGGGTATTCAAAAAGTGTATACACCTTAATTATTGCATCAAAACAAAGACAGCCACACTCACTGGTGTAGCAGTCATAAGTCCCCACACTTCTCGTTTGAGTACCCTCAAACTAAAATGTATATATATTATACTAGCTACTCCCTCTTGATACCCCTCCCTAAATAAGTCTATATTTTCAACAAACTTTACCCTTATTCTGATGCATTTTTCTCAAAAACTAAAAATATTCCATATAAGTAAACTCCACAAAAAACTTTTGAGTTGAGAGATAGCTAAGCTCTTGAGGGAAAACTTTAACAAAGCATTAACATGTTGCTAATAAATACCAAAGATGAAAACAATTGCTTATTTCTATCTTACTGATGTATTTGCTTGCAAAAAGCTCAAAAACCTAGTATGTTTTGATATATATTAGCTCAATATAATTTCTAACTACAAAATCTTCTATTTAAATCCTCTGTTGTACATTGCCAAATATTTGTTAGTAAATGGTAACTTTAATTCTTCTCAGAAATAACTTCTCAGAAATTAGCTAAACTATTTGACTGACGATTATAAAAATATAAAGAATGTACTATCTGTAATCAGTAGCTGCAATGAATATGCTTATTTTTCCCTTCTTAAGTTTTGATTTACTGTTTCAGAGAAAGCATGATGGAAGGTTCTGAGCAAAATCCAATGCTAGATTTATTCTATGGTCATTGTCTTTCTGAAGGGCTAAATGAAGGTACGTTTTATTTCTCAAAACTTATTTCTTTGTCAAATGATTTTCTCCTATATCTTGTTGTGTTAGCTTTATAATTTGTGTTCAGTTAATGCTTTTATTGTTCTGGAGCACAACAACATTACTGGCGTCATTTTTATGACTTCAGTTTTGAAAAATATCCTAAAGTGTCATTGAACCCCCCCCCCCCTCCTTCCCCATCTACCCCCCCCCCCCCCCCAAAGTTCCTTCCAAAGATGGCCTGAAATTGCAATTTCAAGATTTCAATTGCAAAAGATTTCCAAGAGAGGTCCCTAAATCCCCCCCCCCCTATAACGTATCCACTTGTAACCAGAAAAAAATGTGTCTTCATTCCTACAATTAAAAAAAATAAAAATCCAGTGGAGGTTCCTCTAACCTTCTACCCTTCTACTCTCTTTTTTAGTATTGTTGCAGATATCTTAAAATTTTCTTAGTAGAAATTGTTGAGAGCCCCAAATCCTTAGGTCAAAATTGAATTAAATTTCTAGAAATATTTCAGAATTTCTAGCCGTCCCCCATCCTTTCCCCGTGGTACTTCTCTTCTTATTAATCAGACAATGAAAAATTATGTTTGTAATGAAAGACAACTGTTTCAAATATTTTAAATAGAAATTTGAGATTTAAGCCGGTATAAGAGCATTTATTACCCTTGAGCAATGGCGCAGCGAGGGGGGCGGGTGTTAACCCCCCCCCCCCTGAAGGTATGATTTTTTTTCTTTTGTAGTTGAACCTAAAAAAGAAAGAACAGATGCCGATTATTCAAGGACGGCCGATTATTTTTCGTTTCGAATAGCCAATGGCCCAGGGGCGCAGCGAGGGGTTTTTTCAGGGGTGTACGCCCCCCCCCCCAAGGGTTTTACCCCTTACTAATAAAAGTTCAACTACGGAAGGAAAAAAAGAGGGAGCAAAAAAATTCTTCCCTTGAAGGAGATATACAATCAGATGCGGACTTGCTGTTTTAATAAAGACTAAAAAAAGAGGGTGTACAGAGAATTAGAAACGACACTCGAGAGAAGGGACAATATATAGTATCACTTCCGAGAGTTTGCACCACATACGAAAGATAGAACTTGTGTCACTCTATGATGAGCAGAAGAAGAAGAAAGGGGTGGAAAACTTCTTTGTTATTACTTACAGATTAACTCAGGGTTGGAGGATTAACTACTCAACTGACACTTCTGGAAACTCTGGGGATCTCTTCTCAGCAGTACATTAATAAGAGAGGACAAAGGTACAAGGGGCATAGACTTTGAAACTCGGACATGCCGCTGGGATTCTAGTAGGTTCATTGAATTTTAGTGTCCCTGGGGCACTGTAAGATATAGCAGACACTAATCAACAGTCTATCATAATTAATAGTATATTAAATGTAAAACACTGCAAACAATGAATTTACGAACAGCTGAATCTGGTTCAAAGATTTCGGCCAACCAAGACGACTTCTTGCTGAGCCTTTTTGTGGTTGATCACGTATTTTTGTTGACCATGCCATTGAGTATATATTTGCAGACACAAAATCTGGACCTTATAACTGCAGTAAAATCTGCTATGATTGTGAAATCAAAGCTGGAGGAAATAAGTAACGCAGAGCAAACATTTTCTCATATTTTCAAAAAAATAAGTGAGCTTTGTGCTGAATTAGATGTCACTATTTCAAAGGAAAGGATTTCATGGCGGCAGGCAAGTAGAGATAATGTCCCAACTATTACAGTTGAAGAATATTTCCGACGATCTTTGTTCATTCCTTTCCTGTAAATACTATTGAAGCACTATCCGAAAAATTTAAAGCTTATGAAAAAATCTTAACACCCTTCCAGATTTTGTTAAAGGAGAATATAGATAAGAGCGAGGAAGACATTTCTGGTGTTATGAAACTAGCGGAATTTCATAAGCTTGACTCTCCAAGTTTATTGGGGGA
>JAXGGA010018797.1:0-21355 GCA_038373865.1 Uloborus plumipes | reverse complement strand
AAATGACTTTTATTTCAGTTTTCTGAACTGCTCTCTAAATTTTACGAGTTTCCGTAATGTTACAAAAAAACCCATCTGAACTGAATTATTTTTGGACCATTAGCCCGCCTCGCTTCCAAAAATTTTCAATTTGGCCCCCGAGTAAAAAAGGTTGGAGACCCCTGATGTAAATAATCTCTAGATATTAAATGTAAAAAAACTTACTGGGAAAAAGGACTTTTCAGAAAAAATAAAATCATCTTGAGAAATGAGAGGTTTATTGTTGAATCATACAACAAAATAACAAAATATACCATTATCGCTAAAAGGGGCGCAGTAATAACAGTAGCTAACTGTAGGTTAACTATGGCTTAGAGTTTAAACAGTAGCTTTCTATAGTGATCTTATGACTAATATAAAGTGCAAAAAAAAAAAAAGAAAAGAAAGAAAAAGAAAAAAGATTGCTTGAGAACCGTCTTTTCTGCCTCTGTTCGCAAGGAGCAAACTTTCCTCTCTCTTCCCTAACTCCTTACTCACCTTAAAATACTTTTGCGGCATTTTTTGCACGTTAAATGTAGTTTTTGTTTTTGTAATTTCAGGTCTCAGAAGGCAAAAAAAAAAAAAAAAAATCTTTACTGTATTTACCATACTTGTAGGAAACGTTTTGGACAACCTACTAGTTTGACAATCTTTTTTAGTTAAAAGAAAATTTGTGAGACATATCTGAGTTCGAGGTTTTAATTTTAGAGTTGAGTAAATTTTATTCAATGTGAAAAGCCTATAGTCAAAGAGCTAGCAACTTTTTCGAGTGACAATTTTAAGACGTCTGGCTCTTTAATATATCTTTCCCTATGCTCTTCTAAGCAGCATGCGGGGTGTCTGGCGGATGAGAGTGATTGCGTTTTTTACTGCGCATCACATTTTTGCTTGTAAAAATAGTGATTTTGTAATCATTTCGGGGCAATTAGGCAGGGATTCAAGTGAAACAGGCTATCGCAAACTGCAATCGCTACTGGAAATGAATTACATTAGAACGTTTCTTGATAAAAACATCGTGACGTCAGCGTGACGTTTGCGTAACGTTTGCCTATGAAAAACGAGCTAGATAAAACGTCAAAGCCTACTTGGCGAATAAGAGGAGATCGCCGACTGCTTGTGAGCTCTTATTGGCTCCGCTCGTAGTGACGTCAGTGCCAAGTTAAGCTGATGATAATGTAATTCACTTCCAGTAGCGATTGCATTCGAAGCGATCGCAGTGCTGTTTCACTTGAATCCCTGCCTTAGAAACTGAAACCTGTCATAAGTATGTCATGTAATCTATCAATGGAAAGCTCTATTTCTTGCCTTCACAATGGTTTTTGAATTTTTAAAGACTATTTTTCTACTTGCTTCCTCTGTCACAATTTTCACACTTTGCTTCCGGTTGCTGGGTTAAATTCAGCCCGGTTGAAATTACGACATTTTCGCTTTCATCGGCGCAGAGCTCTTGAAGTCTTAAGAACGTAATATGTACCTTAACCGGATCAGTGGGGCAATTCCATGGTGTCGGACGTAAAAAAACAAAGACGAATTTCTTAGTTTTAATTCCATTTACCAAACATAAACTAATTTAAAATCATTAAATTGGTGATCAAAATACATCCTGAATCAAACAGAATATGAAATCACTTTAATTGTCAAAATTGGATCCCTAAAGTAAAAATTAAACTAGTTCAAAGAGTTGGTGTTGGACGTAAGCCCACAAATAGTGAAATTGATTCCTCGGTCAAAAATTATTGAAAGTCTGCGAATTGGCTTACATTTTAATTTTAAAAACAACTAAATTCAAAAGAATCCTCATGAGTAAAGCATATTTCACAGTTTTTAAATTATACAATTAAGGATAAAATTAATTTGAGAACCTTTTCACCTTGGTGTCGGACGTAAATTTTCGGTGTCGGAGGTAAATTGTTCACAATGGATGTAAAATATTGCTCATAAATGTAAATATCTCAATGATTATAAGCTTAACCTCTGTTCAAAGGTCACATAGAATATTTTTTACACTTAAAATGATACATCAAACTTTAACTGTCCCCTAAATATACAATTTAAATCGTTACGGACTCAACATTGAATTTTACTTAGTACTTGAATGGATTTTTATGCCAAAACTGGCACTTGGGATAGATAAACTCATTTCTAAATCAGCTAATAATTTTAATCAAAAAGTGTGTTCTGTTAAAACTAAAACTGAGAAAATTATGGTTGTGGAGTCAGTAACAATTATTGGAGGAAAAGTTTTAATTCAAAAATAAATTATGCATTTTTTTCACTGAATTGAGCATTTACTAATCTTAGCCACAGTTTATATAAGAGTCTAAAACAGTCTTATGAAAATTTAAACTTGTTATTTTTTATTAATTTTAAAAATTTGATTTTGGATTCTTCAAAAGTATTTTAGTAAAATAGCTGGTTTCAAAGTTTCTTGTTCATATTTTTTGCTATTTATTGAAGGGAAAGATGAATCAACTCTCTCATTTCAAAAAAGTACTTCATTTTCAGCTTTTACAGACCCTTTATTTTTAATTCTACCTTGTTTTTTTTTAAATTCAAAATTGAAACTGACTGACAGTGACAACCAAAAGAATGAAAAGTGTTTGGGTGCAGCCGTGATCCGGATTATATTCCAAAACCATTGGCTTTCAACAATGATGTTAATCGATAATTAAATTGTAATACTTTTAAATTGTCTTAATGTAAATCTGTTGCGAAAAAAAAAAAAAAAAACTTTTAAAAAATCAGACGGAAAAAAAAAATTGCAAGTTTTTCTAAGTAAATTAAAAAGTACATGTACAAACAATAAATTCATAAAAAGTTCTTTTTTTTGTATGCTCTATTTCAGTTTTGTAATTAAAGGCAAAATATGGAAAATCATAGTTGAAAACAGGTGTAGTTTAGGGATTGTAAAAGTGTCGGACGTAAATGGTGTCGGACGTAAAAAAATATTTTACATCTGACACCCATATTTTAATGAGAATTATTCAATAACTACAAAATTAAAATAGATTACATCCTTGAGATTGAAAATCTTGCTTTGTATACAAAAATATATGTATGTAACTTTGAAATTATGGCTTCAGCATTAACTTTGGCGCATTTTGGTGTCGGACGTAAAACAGTTAATATGCCCTGTGGAAATTCTTTCACAAATCAAAATTAATTTTATTTTTACCCATCTTTTCAACATTATCAGCAGTGCAGTAATATTTACATAGTTGTTCATCGAAATTCCCAATATTAGTTTGCATTTTTGAAAAAAAAAACAGAGCTTCTTTGAGAGCGTCACATATGGTTTGAAAATGCTCAAAATCTTGGCCTTAGTTTAACATCTTGTAGCTTATTTAAAAGTGAAGGTATCAAATTTTAAACAAATATTTCAAAATATCCAACTCTTCACCTTTAAAATGATACCTTGTTTGTTTAAAAATATTAATTTTGAAAATTTGATCATCTGGTTGACCTTATCGTGGAATTGCCCAGTGGTCAAAGCGCTTGCTTTGACGTAGACTCGGGGCTCGATCCTATCGTGTGCAATTAAAATAACTTACGAATTTGTGTTGGCAGTGGGAAACGATGAACCTGACAAAGATTAAATAAAGGAGTACGGTTGTCGATCGATAAAATGACCACCCCGCCCCACAAAAAAAGGTCTTCAAACGAGTAAACACTATAAGAGGAAGAAATTTTTAAAAATACAGATGCATCATGCATGTTCAGAACTTTCATTAAAATTGACGGCTTGTTTAAATATTTTTACCAAGTACTTATTTTTTTTTCAGTGGAAAAAAAAATATTGTAAATAAAATTTAAAAACAATATTAAATAGATTTTAAAATAGAAAATTTTGGGAAGAATTATTGCATGCTATCATTTCTTTATTTCATGAAGAAATAAATTATAAAAAATGATTTTTAAATCTAAAGACCATTTCTGTGAACTTGATTCGCACTAAAAAGTATAAAATAAAACAAATACATATACATAAATTCTAAATGAAATCATACATTGATACACAGTCAAAAATTTTAGTTAATCTAATTGCATTTTTATATGCTAATTAATTCTAAAACATGCAATAAAATTTTAATTAAAAAAATGAGAGAAGTAAGCGGTATATAGATTAGTATGAATAGCTTTCATTATACTTCTTTCAATTTTTTAATCGAAGTTTTATTGTATGTTTTAGAAAAATCAGCATATAAAAATGTAATTAGATTAACTGAAATATTTGAGTGTTGTCATTTAAAAATCATGTATTTATTTTGTTTCATACTTTTTAGTGCGAATCAAGCTCACAGAAGGTCTTTAGATTTAAAAATCATAAATTATAGTTTATTATTCTACTACAGTTACAGAAAAGAAGTTACATGTAAAAACTTTTTTTTTTTTTTTTTTTTTTTAACAGCTCTGTATTTCGTAGAATTTTTGAAGTAGAAATCTAAAACTTGGCAGGATTACTTATTTTGTCATATGCTTCATTCACACTAATTTTTGTTAAAATCGGAAATGCTAAGGTTAAAATCTTTTTTTTTTTCATGATTGATTTGACGCGATCTTGCCCAAAAAATGACTTTAAAACCACCATTTTTTCCAGTACAAGTGTGATGCTTAGTAAAAAACGGAGCCACTTTCGGCTGCCAGACACTCGGCATGCTGCTTATTTGACGTTCCCTCTTGGACTATTAATTTAATGCCGTTTTGACATGAAACTAATTTTTTTTTATTTTAATGTAAAAAAAAAAGGAGTTTGTCCCGAAAGAAGAGTTTTAATCTATGAAGTAACACATGGAATAAAATATGAAGCTGCGCCCAACCCTTATGAAATATAAAAATATTTTGTCCCGAAAGAAGAATTTTAATCTACGAAGATGAAGCAACAAACGGAATAAAATATGAAGCTGCGCCCAACCCTTGAGAAATCTATTACAGAAGTCGAGTTGTTGATGTATAGGAAAGTAGGGTCGTTTTGTTCTGTTCGGGATTCTTTTCGTTTTTTATATCAAAAATATGAAGGAAAAAAAAAAAAAACTAAACATTGTGTCTAAAAATAAAAAATAAATCTCGTGATTTGATTTCATCTGCAAAACAATTTGTCCTTCAACTCTAATATTCAGATAAGCATTCTTGTTTGCAATTGGAGAGGAATTTCTTACCAATTTGTTTCTTTTAGAGTACAACTTGGGTTACTTAATAGCTTGACCACCCAGGGTGCTCGACAAATTGTGCGCCAAATAAACTACTCAGGTTTAAATTACTTTTTCGTTTTGATTATCAAAAGAAAAAAAAAAGAATTCGATCTCTAAGATGTTACTGCAGCTTTTATGAAATATTTGTGAACCCAAGTAAAAAGTAAAATATTTCCCTTTGATCAGAAAAAGCGAAAGACGAAATCAACTAACAATATTGTCAGTCACGACTTTAGTGACTGTTGCTTATATTCGTAAGCCGCAGCCCCCCCCCCCCCCCATTATTTAAAATGATTTGAAGACAGAAAAAGTGAGGGTTTCTTCCCACCAGGGATGCCCCAAAATTTAAATTTGAGGAGGGGGGGGGGGGATTCTGAAATTTCCGACTAAAAATTGAAAAAAATTGCCGGATGACAAAATACAGGCATGCACACAACGCGCATCAAATAAAAAGGGATAGTCGCGGACATTTACAAATTGCAATTATCTTTTATTATTAAAAACTGAGCGTATATATCTATCTATCTATCGATGTCGCTCAAACTTCTCCAGAACACCAGTGAACAAACCATCAAATTAGGTTTGGTATTTTTTTAGGCTTCATGTTTGGCTAATTTGCATGATTGAAAAAGTTTAATTGGTAGAGATATTAGCTAAAATGTAAATTCTCCATGACGTTTCACTCGCCTCAGTATTCAACTAAAATTAAATAAAAACCTAAATAAACAAAGAAAACTAGGAAATTTTAAAATAGTTTAAATATTTTAAAATTGTTGAAAAATTCGCAGGATGCATGAGAATTGCAACTTTAATCACGGCTCGCAATTTTCCAAAGCATGGGGTTTTATTTGTACAAATAAGAAATTAAGAAAATTTAATGCAAATGGTACACATCTTTATTAAAAGTTGTGCAAAAAATATTTTAATTCTCAAAATATAAATATTGGAGACCGAAAAATGAAGTTTATTTCCAAAAAATCACACGTTTAATTCATTTTAAAATTGTATTCTTATGCATTCCTAGTTCTTTTCTGTATTTCATCTAGAAATGAACGGTCGCCTAATTTTACATTGCATGAACATTGATTGAAGAAAAGTGCGGAAAACACCGGAAACGCGAATTTTCCGCAAAATTAAATTAGAAATAGCTCTTTTTTTTCAATGAATTTACAGATTTTTTTTAATGAATTGAAGACGTAAATAAAAAAATAAAAAGCGAAATTTTATTGATTGATTTAGGCAGGAATTCAAGTGAAACACGGACGATCGCAACTCACCAACGCAATCGCAAATTCCCAAAATTGGATACGTTGCAATCGCTACGAAATGCGATTCTAATGTAATTCGACTTGCAGTAGCGATTGCAATTTGCGATCGCCTCGAAGCGATTGCAATGGTGTTTCACTTAAATTCCTGCCTTAGAATCAAGAAAAAAAATTGCGAAAATCAATCGCAAAAGCAAATAATGTGCGAAAATCGCGTTTGCACATCTTTTCGTACAAACATATAGGGTAGACCGACCAGTGAATGAACACTTAAACGAACTTTCAATTTCAAAAATTCATAGCATTGGAAAAAATAGCAGCATTTGCCACATGACAATAAAAACACTTCAGATGATGTAAGTAGTATTTTTTAAAAAATTGGGAGAGCTTCTGCATGGGGGGTCGAAAAGAAGAAAGTGCCCAGACCCAGTGAATGTCCACCCGTGCCAGTGAACCAATGCAGTAGTTTCTGATCATTTTCTTTCGGTAAATGTGTAGAAAGGAGTTACTTCTGCTGATGCATCTAAAAAAAAGTCTAAAAAATTATTTTTTTTAATGAAAACTACGAGGTGTTCATTCACTGATCAGTCTGTCTGTTTGTTTGCGTATACTACTGTTTGTTTGCGTATTGTGCGCCTGGCAGTCACGAACGCTTCCATTTGAAAAGGGGGAGATAGGTTTAGGATGCGCACTTCCCGATGCCTTAATTCGCTTGCTACTTCCTCGTTGCATTTCCCCCTATTTCGAGAAAGTCAGAAGAGACTTGGCGCGTGCGCAGATGCGACGGAGGTCTCGCGAAAACATGTTAGACAGTACTTGGACACTTCCGACCCTGAACACGTTAAACACCTTTCATTTTCCTTCTTTTTGTTACTTCCAAGAAACGAGGCGAAACCTTCCCGATTTTTTTCTCTAAAGACTTGTACTCTAATTTCCGATTTTTGCAATCATTTTTTATTTTCATTCTTTAACATTAACATTGCGATGCGGCCGATACGCAAATTGCTGAGCAACCGAAATTCCCCCCTCCAACTTGAAGCGGGTCCAGCATCAGATTCTGCAGTTTTTAATGTAAGGCGTTTGAGGAACGTTCTTTTGAGGGAAAATTGCTGATTTAGAGTAGTTCTGTTAAGGTGTTTCTTTTTTTAGACGACTCCTGATGAATTTTTAAGGATTTTTTTTAATCAGAAAATTTCTGAAATATTTTCGGAAATGTCAGCCTAATAAAATTCCGGAAACGTTGGCCCAAAATTTTCGCAAAATTCGGACTACAAACACCCCTGGATCAAAGTGAAACAAAATTTTAGGGTTTTGAATTAAAAACTTAAATGTTAGTTTTACTTTTTTTGTTTATAATTTATTTATATTGCTCTTTACGCGTGTACTAAAATCAGCAATTTTTGTTTTATACAGTCAAATATAGCGGTTTCGATTTATATGTCGATGCGCATTGCACATCAAATAATATTGCTGATTAACTTAAAACTCACACTCGCTGGCGGCCACATCATAAGAAACATTCGCTACTCCCTTATGCATGCTAACTCCCTTCCTAGTAGAAAAGGTGTCATTGTTTTCCTCTTGCTACCCACAAACATGGGCGGTTGCAGAAATAGTTTTTGGGAGAGGCATCAAAAAGTAAGCAGTATCCCCCTCCATACAATTTTTTTTATAAAAAAATTGTCATAATGCTCTTTTAAAATGTTTTTTAAAGAACCTTTAAAGCCTATTCATTTACTTTAAAGTACAGAAATTTAACACGCTAATTAACTTTGAATGTGGTCGTAAGAAAAATAAAAATATTTTACCTTAGTCTAGTTTGACCTATAACCGTTTTTTAACAATTTGGACTATTTATATGCATATTTATACTTAATATTATAATTTGTTGATTCAGATACATATAGTTTTTGTATTATTTCGAATCTCCCTTAGGTAGGCCTTATTGCCCACAGCCCACAACAATCTTATTTTTTTCTGAAAAATAAAATAAAAAAAAACAGACTCCCCTCTCCCAGTCATTTAAAAATATGAATTAGGTACATGCAATATTCTGCTTTTTTTGTTAGATTACAGTGATGAAACAGGAAAGATATTCTTTTTTCTTCATTTTAGGAAATAACTCATCATACGCTCCACACCCGCGTTTTTTGACTTAGTGACAGCCTAGCATAGTACAGCATAACTAATTTTCCTGAAAATCAAAAATAATACTTTAACAAATTAGCAGAGAACGTATGCTTCACGATACCAATGCTACGATTTGAAACGAGGTAGCACTTAACTACACCTATGATGTCGAATACAACTGTATCATTAAGTCATTATTTGTTCAATAAAAGAAAAATAACTGAAGTTACACTAATAAATGAATAAAAAGAAGAGAGCACAAACAAACAAAATAAACATAAATAATAAATGAATGAAGTGAGCGGGGACCTTAACCTTAAAACAACGCAAGCACTGCGATTACAGGTCTACTGTACTATCCCCGTTGGGGCCCTTAATAGAGCCCGATAGCTGAAACTAACTTTTTAGCAGATGTGTAACAGGTAAGCTAGACAATTCGTAAGGATCTAAACAATGGTACCCCAGATATTCAAATCTGTGAGCAGAATACAAATCACAATCACACAGTATGTGTTTTGAGCTTTCTTCTGCTTCTAGTCAGCCTCTTTACAAGCTGGGTCATCAGTGACACACAGTAGGTTGAGGTGCCTATTAAGAGAACAGTGTCCGGTAAGAAGCCCATTGGACATTTTGTTCTCCTTCCTGTTCAAACTTAGTAGCCCCCTGGACCTCAACCAGGGTTGACGTTGATTGAGATCTTTACCTTGTCTCTGTGAGTCGGACTGAAGCCACCTGTCATACGAATCATTCATAAGCAGGTTTCTTATAGTATTCCTGATTTTATTGTAGGGTAAACCAAGAGCAAGTTTAGGACCCAAAAATGGTGTATTGAATATAAATAAAGAACAATAACTCGTTTTTGTCACTGAATTTGGGTAAAAAGCATATGAATGTATTCTTTGTGTACAGGACAGGCATAGAGAATATACATTTACGATAGAAAAATTTATTAACTATAAGCCATTAATATAAATTACAAAAAGTGAGAAAAATATTTCGTAGTTTCTATTACAGATCATTTGCTCACAAAATCACAGAAAGTTTTGTTGATAATATAAAGATGAATGAAGGATTATTTAAGCCAATCATCATCATCCTCGTCCTCGTCATCATCATCATCGAAAAGTGGGGGAGGTTGTGGCCTCCAGCTCTGGAAAGTAAGAAACATTAATCGAGCAAATAATTTTAAGGATCTTGGAAGTCAAAGGAAAAAAATCTATCAGCTTTTTAGGGAAATAGCTGAACAGGTGAAATGATGTAGAAACATAATAATAATAATCGTCAGAAAAGCCCTCTAATACAATTTTGTATCTCATGAATTTTGTTCAAACATTCGATAATGGATATTTTAAAAACTTTTTCTAGCAACAGGTACAGACCTAATCAATAGATTTAAACGATATAATTTTCAATGAAGAGAAATATTTCTAAAAACAAAGGATAGTAAGTATTTTTATGATAAGTTAAGTATACTAATTATTACTTATTTGAAACACAAATCTCTATAAAACACTCCAATATGTTTCCATCCGGATTTATTTTTAAAACTATGAATTTTAAACAGAATAGTTCCGCTTGATTAAGCATAGCACACAGCTACATGTAACTTTATATTAGATTTTAAACACTGCAAATTATTGCTTTAACTACAAATTGATTATTAATTAATACAATAGAAACACAGCATACAGTATTTAAATTTCATACATTTTACTATTTTCTCATACAAATTCTCTTGGTAATTTAAGCTTCTAAGGTTCTATTCTAACAATATAGGTTATTATTACCATTTAACTTGAAGTCACTGATTTGCTATTTAAAGGGGGGGGGGGGGAAAGAGAATTGTTTTTACATCCTTTTGAAAAATTTTCTTTTAAAACTATAACCATACTTTTGAAAAAATATTTCACAAGTTCAATGTAATATATATATATATATATATATATATATATATATATATATATATATATATATATATATATATATATATATATAAAAGACACATTGCATTTAGTAACAAAGGAAAAAAAATCTTTTCATCATATTACTTAAAAATGCAAATTAAATTAGTTGTAAAAGAAGGGAAAAAAACCATTTTTATGCTTGACCCCTTGACTCCAAGACATCGAATTTAATTGTCTCTATTTTATCACAGAGGTACAGCATGTACGTAATGTTTAAAGACATGTAAAACCTTGCTTTTCGTTTCACATAACAAGGTTCCCTCTTCTCTGAAGAGATATCACGTTATATTAGACATGTTACTAACCCTACATTTCATGATTATTAAGAAGTGAAGAGGTGTGGGTAGCCAATAGCATGGTCGTCAATCACTTTTGTGAGATACCGAGCATACAGATAAATTATAAATAAGTAGCTGACAGCAGCAATAGTTTATTTGAAGTGGAACACAAATCTACAAATTAACACTAACTGGTGTGCACATACAGAAGCATTTGAAAACAGTAGTCTGGGTGTCAAGGGGTTCATAAAAAGTACATATAAAGCATAAAAATCAATGTGGCATAAATTTTAACAGAATATCAACACATATCAAAAATGCTTCACCCATACATTTACAAACATTCTAAGATTTCGATTCAAATTCTAAAATGAGAAAAATTGACTTAAAACACTTATCTTTACTTTCACACTGCCTCAAACAGTAACAGTGAAAAAAAAAAAAAGTTTACATTGATTTTTCATTAACTTTAAGCTGATAAATTTCAAGATTCTATTGATTGCTAACACCCAACTTTTATTTTACTTCACTATCTGATTTGTTTATGGGGCCAGATAATCTCATTTTTTCCTCAGAAGTTTTTTGACTATAATATTCCTTCCACTTTTCTTTGTTAGCATCTTAAGCTATTAAAATTTTGGAAGAAACAGTTCTGTTAATTAATTTAGCTACTGTTTGTAAGGTTACTTTTTGTATTTGATTTCTCAACTAGTAAATAATTTAAATATCAGTATGTTTTAGTTAATTTTAGTTAAGAAAAAAATGTAATATTATGGAAGTCTTTTTTCTTTGTTGATAGAGCCAATTCATAAAAAAATAGTAACACATGAAAAATGCTGCTTATAAACAACTAAAAACATTTTTATAACGAAGATCATCCAAATGAATCAATGAATGACACATCCCTCATGTACAAATTTCTATGAACAAACATATTAATATTATTATTAAAATGAATTAAAAATATCTTGCTTTAAAAAAAAAAAAGGAAAAAAACTAGCAATATTCAGATAACATACATTCAAGAACATGCAACATACAACACACACACTTACACTGCAAGTTAAAAATTTACTTCAATATATAGATTAATGTTTGTAAATGCAATGGCAAAACAGTGTCCAAACCCTCAAGACGTAAAAATACATAATATCATTTCCTTCTTAGAGTTATAATAATATGCATGTAAAGTAAAATACATATAAATACTCTAAAATATAAATTAATACTTGTTATGAAGACAAAATATGAAACAGCTGTTAATAATGTCTTAGTTTCATTTCAAATGCAACTAATGATGTTAAGTAAACTGCACATGCACTAACCATGTACCCAAGCACCAATCCAAAACACCACATAAGCAAGCAAAATAACTAAAAAGGAAATCCAGGCAAGGCTTCGGCAGACGTGAATTGGTATGCGTGTCGTCGTCTCAGACTGCTACATGTAGAAAAGACAGCATGAAACATAGGAATATAGGTGATAGATAGATTTGAAAATAAATAGTTAGAGGAAAATGAAAAAATGAGGAAAGAAAACTACTGCATTAGGGCCAACTAGAGAATTTTGGGAGCGTTCTCTCTTAACATCTGCTTTCTCTGTACACAGCAAGTCAGGTCATTATCTATTGTTACATATTATAAGGGGCTACATCAAATTTAAAACATTGGGTAGGTAACATTTCAAATATTGACAGTTGAAATTTACTAAGAATGAGTAATATAACTTATGCACATTTTATACAGTAGTACTGTCGATTCAACTAACGTACTAACTTGTTAACTGCATAGTGGAAAATGGGTCACACTTTCCTCTACATGACAATTTTTTGAGTAAGGAGGCAAGGCCAGACTGCGGCACTGGTACATAGGGCAAGTGACCAGGGTACCAAAACTTGAGGTATAGTAAATCTGTTGCTTAAGTTTTAAAAATAATGCAGTAATTTCACATCACAACATGGCAAGATGCAAATGATATATCTAGGGTGCGGGAACTTCTTAAAAATGTAATTCCGTTTATGAGTCCTAAAACCATTCTAGGTTAAATAATATATTTACGCAATTACTACATTGAAAAGTGATGTAATAGATACTTCTGATATTTTGATTTTATTGCAACCAGACAAAATTTGACAGGTTATAGTACCATGCATATATCATCTACATCACATAACCATAAAATGAACCAGACAAAATATCTCCAAATTTTGTCTAGTTGTAGCAATTGAAATGTTGAATTCAGGAGGCAGCGGCACTAAGTAAGGTTCATGGCCACTGTCCTTGAAAGTTGTAGTCAGAGTCTGTACGAAGACAGCAATCCCCCATATCACTCAAATTGAAAGTATTACTGTGCTCAATCTTGTTTGGATTTACTTATAGAAATGTTAGAATCACTGAATTCAAAAAGAGGGAATAAAAGGGAAATAAGGGGGAAAATAGAAAACAATTAAGAGATTTAAAAAAAAAAAATCTCATTCTTAACAGATGTAGATTTCAGTTGCAAACAGTATATGCTGCCCCCCCCCCTCTTGACATTTTTCTTATAGTGCAAGTAATTTGTTTGCAAACTTTAGAAAAATGCAGTTGACCTTTTGTTAACACTAACCGATTCTGACCAGAGTTGTATTTTACAACAATTTCATTCTTTTTCTTTTGTCAAAATATTTTGTTTATCCACACATATAAAAGTATACTCAAAAAGGTTTTGTCAAAATGAAATAGGTAATCGTGCCTCCCCATAGATGAATATTTCTTTTCATCCCAGCTTCAGCATGAAGCATCAGAAGTAAAACTAGTATTTGCTCAATACTTAAAAATGTGTGAGTCAAGTTGATATTATCAATTAGAAAATAAGTCTATTTGTAAAGTAAAAGAAAAAAATATTACAAGTAAAAGCCAGGGATTTTAAATCAGCACCAAGGTCTACTCTCGGAAGAAGAAAAGTGTACATTTAGATGGTCGAATTAACATTGAAAAGCAGTAAAATAATCAAATACAGTTAAGCCGTGTTAATTTGAACATGCTTAAAACAAATTACTGCTAAGACAAATTAAATTTTCGATTTTTTTCTTATGGTTTGTAAAGTATTAATCTTCAGATAAGACAAACTGATATTAAACGTCTTTTGGAATCTGACTGCAATTGCACAGGACAGTTTATTCACAGACACCATGATAAGATACATGTTCGATGAGGTGGCCATAATAAATATGGTGTGTATTGTATAATACATACTGTCAACTTTGTAAGGTATTATCATTCCTCTCATCTTTTCAAAATTATTTTGAACATTCTGTACAAATATGAATATGTTTATATGCAGTATTCCCTTAACATTTGCAAATGTTAAGAATTACTACAGTAAAAATGGGATTAGGTTCCATGTAACGTTAACTAAAACAATAAAGAAAAAAGAAGCACATTATTTGTGCGCATATATTAAAAATAAATGTATAAAAATTGAATAATTAATACAAATAAACATTTTAAAGCTAAAAGAAAAAAATCAAAATATGCTGTTATTGTTACTGTTTTGGCAGAAAAAAGCTGCACCGAGAACAACAGGCAAACTTATTTGAGGACACAGGAAACCTTTAGGTTGGATAAAAAATGAAAAGTATTGAACTGTTAGAAAAGAAAAAAAAAGTTTATGAAAAGAGGGAACATTTAGCATTCTACCACAGAAATAGTTGACAGCACTAGTAATATTAAACCTTTTACAAGGCATTGTTGATTGCACTTGCATGTTAAAGTTGTTGTACACATATGCATTACAATGCTTATTCGTGCTTTTCAATCATATGAAGCAACAAATATTGGTTAGTTTATGTAGTTCTTTTTTTAAGGCTTCAATGAAACCCATATTATTTCAATATAATAAGTTAATTTTCTTCACTCTACATACTTTCCAACAAATCAAGCTATTTTAAAAATTAATAATTTAATTATTGATTCTGTAATATCAACTTGAATTTGCTTAATTATTGAATCACACTCAGTGTATGCACATGTAAATAAGTATTAGTATGCAACTAATATTCACCATTTCGGTATGTTTATGAAATAAACTTTAACAGAGGAAAATCCACTGAGAGGCTCAAAAATTATGATCATTTACTTAATAACTTACATACTATTATCTGTAGTTATATGGATTTAGGAACAAAAATATTCAAGGACAGCAAGCACAAAGGAAGGATAGAATTGCAAAGATGAGCAGCAAGAAATATAAGCACTTGGTTGTGAAACAATTCAGGCAAAATACAAGTCCAAGAAACAAAACATTCAGTACTACGCACAAATTAGGAGAAAAATTGGCAGAAATTTTTTGGAAAATGTTCTAAATAAGGATTCAATTCAGTCAGAAACTCTCTGATGTCGGACATGGCATAGGGTGTTCACACAAAAAAAATTGGAGTAGATTTCTTTTTAAACTTATTAATTTTCTAAAAAAATTGTCACAGGAGAGCAGGTAGATACTCCAAAAAACTGATATTTTCTCAACTCATTAACCTCACTAAAAGCTTTCAATTTACAATATTCATTTAATTACTTCACTTTGAACTTTTTTTTTCTTTTTTGGACACATTTTTACGGCATATTTAATCAATATTTGGAGAATTTTAAGATCTATTTTGGAAATGTGTGTGTGACATCTTTAAGATCAATAAATAACAAATTATAGGTGTTATTATTCTTTTTTTGAAAATATTACATTTATTTTTTAAGAAAAATTAACTCTTGAAGCCATTTTAATAAAAACCATGTGTGATATGGACAAATAGAGAAAAATCAATGTCAAACAGCTAATTTCTGAAATTTAAATTTTCCAAATTTTCTAGATGAATTTACTTTTTTTGCATTCTCTCTACCTTAGCAAATTCTGAAATTCACTCCAGAGTTTCCAGTCAAGTAGCAATTTATTAATATATCTCTATAACAACTAAACATTGCATAAACATTTCTAAAATCTTACACAATTATCCAAAGTTGAAAATGCATTAAAGTTAATGAATGACAAAAATCTACATCATTGCACATGTAGCTTTACGTTATTTCATAAATCAATGCAGCATTAGATAGCTACACATTTTATCTAATGAATTTATCTTTATGTAACTGGCACAATGAGGAATCTGCATGCATTTCTTTTATTTTTTTAAATGAAAGTTCAGGTCATTTCATGACGATAGACACCAATTTCAGTTCAATCGGACGATTAGTTATTTTGTAATTAATTCTTAAAGCCGCCCGATAAGCCCCGCCCCCTATTTTCCCCATCTCCGCTGATACCCGGCTGATGACGTCGCAATTCACTTTACTCCTTCTCACCCTGGGCGCTCGCTCGTAAGTTCCCAATAGAACCGGGGTCTCCAAACGTTTTGCCCACGGGCCACTTATGAAAATTACCCAAGGCTCGTGGTCAGTCCACCCCCCTTCCCCCCTCCTAAATGGATATATAGCTCATCATACACATCCTAACTCAGAATCAGGTACATTTTTTGTATTAGAAATAGTTGAAATATATGTAATAACTGATGCACGATAGGGCGGCTCGTACAGGGGGACAAGGGGGGGATGTCCCCTCCCTTACAAAAGGAAAAGGGCCCTTCCCCCTCACTTTTTCAGAATAAAAAACTAATGATCAATTAAAATTCTTTTTTTACTCAGTAGATTGATTTATTTTACGGAAGTAAAAACTGCAAATTCTAAAAAATGGACTTCTTTTCAGGCTATTTCATAAATCGGAAGGCGTATGTCAAAGGTGGCCATCCGTCTTAATTTTTAAGGCCACTTCTCACTTTTTAAATTGGTCATTTAATCATTAGTGTTAAAATCTATGTAGCAAAATTCTTTAAAAAAGGACTTCAGGGGTGCTGCCTGCTCCCACGCATACGTTTCTTTTGACCCCTACTTTTTTAGTGCACCAGCCGCCTATGAACTGCACTTTCAAATAAGCGTTGAGGCATTCCTATAATTTAAAAACAAGCTTCAAGTTCTATATTACTCTTCAGTTTCCATTCATAGAATGTAGAATTTTTCTTAGACCCTCATAACTAACATTCATTAAACACTGGGGTGAAAAACTAAAATAATCAAAGTTACTTAAAAAATGATACCAAATCGATTTATTTCCGAAGCTACATACTCCATAACATTAAAAATTTCCTACTTAATCATCATTGATTATTATTTATGAAAAGAATTACATTTATTACCTGTTAGAAACATTTTGTATAACCTTATTATATCTTTTATGGACTTAGAAATTTTCCCTAATGTCTTTTTCTTACTATGTTTAATTTCTAAAGAAACAAATCACAAAAAAATATAATGAAATTTTTAAAGGTTAGATTAAGACAGAATACAGAAGCTAAACTACTTGATGTCAATTCATGATTTAACGATTGATATTGCCTTTATCGTAATATGTGATATTAGCAACTCACAAAATATAAATACACTATAAATTCTCACAGTAGATTAAATTATACCTACCAATAGACTTAGCTCATGTACGCATCTAAAATCTGGCCCAAAGCTGCGGGCCAGATTTTAGATACTCGCGGGCCATAGTTTGGAGACCCTTGCAAAATAACATCGGTAGCATTCTCAAGATGGCTCCAAGTACGAACTGCCAATATTTTTTTAAATCTTGTTGCAAATCTTCAACATTTAACACACCAAATTCAATTTTTTTAATGCACAAAAGGAAAAGACAAGAATGGTGCAAGAGCGATAAAAAAATAAATAAAAATAAAAGTAGTCTGAAAACTGTTTGTGTTCTTCACTGTTCTGTTGTGAAAAATATTTTGCAGTAATTTATTTAACAGTATATTAATTATACAAGACCGGTTTTCATTTTATCCATTTACCGGTATGCATATTTACACCTTTTTTCATTAAAAAGTGTTTTCTTTGGACGAATCTTTCATTAAGTTGAACTAAAAATTATGAATATGGAAGGTATTCTAGATCACTCCTTTAACCCTTCACTGCACGATTTTTTATATTTTCATGAAAAAAATCATATGTTACCTTTAATAGCTCTGAGTTCGGGAAAAATAAAGAAAAAAATTAATCTTAAAAATGTGCACCAAAAATGATGTTTTAATTGTTTGTTCTACATATGGCACAATGCACATAGCATATGCTTTGTATACCGATAAGTGTAATAATCTACAATGTATTTTGTGCCATAAGTGGTATAAACAAATTTGCCAAAAATTGTATTTAAACATTTTTAGAACAAAGGAAATAATGACTAAGCACACTTCTAACGGAAATGCAGACACTCTTTTTTTCAAAAGCAAGAACTGTAATACATAGACTAGTGCAACTAACTAGTGCATAAAAATCACACTAAACTGTTATAGCAATGTTCCAGAAGGGGCGCAAAGCTCAGCTTAACTGCATTTTAATATCATCGGAATATATGAGGGTTTTTTTGGTGTGTGCCAGATCTGGCACACCGTGCAGTGAAGGGTTAAAATTAAAAAAAATAATAATTAAATAAAAACTCCGAACTGAACTGATTTTTTTTTTCGAAGGATAATCGTGTACAGGTTATTGTTATCATTGCTTGTTTGTTCATGTTTTATTTTCATGTATTGATTTATTCCATTTTGTTCTGCTTCAACTTTTGCATTAAAAGCATTTATTGCAATCAGAATTCAACACTCTTTCTGTAATTTCGTGTAGTTATCCCAATATCCCCCACGCCCATGATATCTTTAGTTGCTCGAGAAGCTCTCGGTATTCATTTAATTAAGTGAACAATTTTACTTCGAAGTCATTTACTTGTGAATAAAGTGATGTACAATTGAATGTTCTATCTTAACGTCGGAATTTCTGGCATCGGAGATGGTACATTCAGGAGGATATACATCTCTCTTCCCCCTGAATATTCTCCTAAGGATTATAATAAGAGCCCCTTCGTTTTTAATAAACAGCAGTTAGCAACAAGGTCTCCCTTGTCGTTTTCGCCTGTCCCCCTCGATTCTACCGCAACCAGTTTCGCCGTAGCGTAACTCAAAGTGAACCTTGACGTCGAAGCAAGCTCCTCCCCTTTTTGTGTCACGTGAACTTAGTTTCGTTTTTAGCTGATTTTAAGCTGTAATTTTGCAAAATCCTGAGCAGATTTTTAAAAACCGAGTTGATATTTGGGGGTTTGAAGTAATAGACTATTGAAATTAATCAACAGTTCGCGATTACCCGACCCATGCAGATTCCTCATTGTTGTGTCAGTAAAATTCTCTCTTTGCAACCATACTAACTATAGTAGGGTATCCAAATGGCAATTAATATTCTTACAGCGCGTCTCGAAATGATAGGTCCACCCTTATTTTTCACAATTTCGGCTCTTAATTGAGAATAAGAATCATTTTTTTTGATAGTGATTATATATCTGTAATTGTTATAACTATGTTTCATGAAATTTCTTAAAAATAAATCATTTCTTCTTATCTGATGCAAATTTTCATTTTCAGACCGTTTCAAAAAGATAGGTCCACCTTCAGAAATTTGCACCTATCAGGTTTATTTCCCAAATATTTGCATAAATATCGTTGCTTAGTCTTACTGCGGGATAGTGCTGGCTGCTGTGAAGGTATTTAAACAGGTTTGAATGTCACGTTGTAATCAAGCAAAATGGGGCGTCGTTGCAGTCTTTCGCTGGTTGAGCAGGGAAAAATTGATGCTTTTAAAAAGTGTGGAAAATCGAATAGAGAAATAGCTAAGCTTCTAAACAGATCGCATAATGTTGTGAACAATTTTTTGCGACTTAGAAATACTTATGGCAGTAAAAAGTCACCAGGCCGCCCATCAAAAGTTACACCCCGACAAAGAAGGAGCATAGTAAAGGACTTAAAATCTGGAAATGTGAGCTTATCCACTTTAGCCAGGCTACAAAACCCTTCAGTATCAAAATCTACGGTCCATAGAGTGGCAAAGAAACTCGGAAATTTAGTTTACGTGAGGAGGAAAGCAACTCCGAACTTGACTAAAAAGCACATAGAAAAGAGACTGAAATTCGCACGGGAAGTGATGTCCTGGAAACAAAATTGGCATCGTGTAATATTCAGTGACGAAAAGAAATTCAACCTGGATGGTCCAGATGGCTGGCAGTGTTACTGGCACGATCTGCGTAACGATAGACAGATATTCTCGAAGAGACAAGCTGGAGGTGGTTCCGTTATGGTATGGGCCGGATTCGGAAGTGCAGGAAAAACTGATATAGCATTTGTAGAAAATCGTTTAAATGCTGCTGGCTATCAGCAGCTGCTTGAACAATATTTCCTTCCACAATCAGAGCGCATTGGGGGTCCATTCTTCATGTTCCAACAGGACAATGCTCCTGTGCACTCTGCAAAGTCCACTTTTGAATGGTTTCTGGATAATGGTGTACACATTATCGATTGGCCACCTTGTAGTCCCGACCTGAATCCGGTGGAAAACTTGTGGGGTATACTCGCAAGAGCTGTGTATGCAGGCGGAAGGCAGTACAACAGTATTGCAGATTTAAAAAAGGCTATTTCCTCCGAATGGTCAAAAATCGGTGCAAATTGTTTGAAAAAACTTGTAGAAACCATGCCAAATAGGATTTATGAGCTTATTCAGAAACAAGGTAGAAAAATTTCGTATTATTTCAACATTTATTCGATGCTTGGTTCAGTGGACCTATCTTTTTGAAACAGTTGTTTCATGTAATTTTCGTTTTTCTTATCATTCCTATTATTTGTATATTATTCATGTATTATTTCACATTGAATGAAGTAATGTAGTTTGTAATATAGTAATTTGTACACAATACAACCCTTTTTTACCAGCATAACTTTCGTTTTTACTGGTGGACCTATCATTTCGAAACGCACTGTAATATGAAAACCAATATAGAAAAAAATTTGTTTTCTAAAATAATATATAATGTGAAAATTACACAATATGCATTTTCTATTCAGTAAAATTTGAACTGCTGCTTTCAAAGATATACAATTCAAACCTAAATATAAGGTTCTTTAATGCTTATTTATGACCCGAGTTTCACCAAAATCAAAATGCAATTATTTTGAAAAAAAAAATAAAAGAAAGATACATACTGCCTGGTCACAGTTACCATGGAATTAGCAAGCAGCCAGTTATGATTCTTTCTGAATGAGGTGAAAAATGAAAAAAAAAAAGATACCTATGTTTCATTTATTCAATATGACTCTGCTTAATTTTGAGGTTAAAACACAACTGTAACAATAAATTGGAACCCCTGTAAACTAAGAGATGTGTCTCTTTGAATCTGTAAACTGGATTTTCACCTTTTCATCTCATTGGTGGTCAGACAATAGTTATTTTCTGATGGACTTCTCTGGCATTTGATTAAGTGCCCATTGTTAAGTAATAAAGTGTGGTGAAATTAAGTAACAAAAACAATCAAAGAATATATTAGTAGCAGCTTTACAATTGAAAAATATATAATATAGTACAGCACTAATACACAGGGAAACTTTTTATGCAGTTAGA
>JAXGGA010018796.1:0-21355 GCA_038373865.1 Uloborus plumipes | reverse complement strand
ATTCGGTATTTGTATTTTAAATAAAATATTTAGTACGTTTAATTGGAAATGTTTATTCCAAAAAGAATTAAATTAAAAGTAAGCTTTTCTTTTAAGTAACAAATGAAATCGAAACTTGTTTCGTTCTTTTTCCCTTAAAATTTTTAAAATGTGTTTGTTTTTACAGCAATCCAAACTTCAAGCCCAAGCCTCATTAA
Source organism: Uloborus plumipes (assembly GCA_038373865.1). NCBI lineage: Eukaryota > Metazoa > Arthropoda > Arachnida > Araneae > Uloboridae > Uloborus > Uloborus plumipes. The sequence continues at coordinate 21,158 of JAXGGA010018796.1, read as the reverse complement.
AATGAGTGAAATGAAATATTTTAACTGTTGAAAAAAAATCGTCTGCTTTTCTTTTCTCGGTTTTTAAGAGTTAAAACTAGGTAAATTATAAAAAATACCGCATAAATTGCGGAATTGCAACGTTCCTTCGAAAATATTTCATTTCGAAAATTTTTGTTTTTGAATCTCGGAAAGAAAACCATCTTCTTTTAAACTGTGGTAAGATTTCTGTTGGTTTCAGTAAGCAACAAAATTGTTCTTTTTTTTTTTTTTTTTTGTCTTTTGGTTTATTTTTATGTCATACTTTTAAGACGATTCACAGTTGAAGTATGACTAAAATTGAGTATTATTTCTGCGATATCAATTTATTACCAAATGACATTTTAATTTTATGCCACGGGCAAAGCTGTGCGGGGACCGCTAGTTATTTATAAATTTGATCAATATCAATAAAATGAGTTCAATTTTGTCAACATATTAACAGATTTCACTACAACAGAAATTTCATGACTAATAAAATAAAATATGACCTAAAAATATTCCTGGCCAAGTAGACTTAGGCAGGGATTCAAGTGAAACAGACCATCGCAAATTACAATGGCTACTGGAAATGAATTACATTAGAACGTTTCTTGATAAAAACATCGTGACGTCAGCGTGACGTTTGCCTATGAAAAACGAGCTAGATAAAACGTCACAGTCTACTTGGCGAATAAGAGGAGATCGCTGAGTGCTTGTGAGCTCTTATTGGCTCCACCCGTAGTGACGTCATGTCAAGGTAAGTTGATGATAATGTAATTCATTTCCAGTAGCGATTGGAATTCGAAGCGATCGCAGTGCTGTTTCACTTGAATCCCTGCCTTAGGCAGGGATTCAAGTGAAACAGGCAATCGCAAATTACAATCGCGACTGGAAATGAATTACATTAGAACGTTTCTTGATAAAAACATCGTGACGTCAGCGTGACGTTTGCCTATGAAAAGCGAGCTAGATAAAACGTCACAGCCTACTTGGCGAATAAGAGGAGATTGCTGAGTGCTTGTGAGCGCTTATTGGCTCCACCCGTAGTGACGTCATGCCAATTTAAGTTAATGATAATGTAATTCACTTCCAGTAGCGATTGCAATTCGAAGCGATCGCAGTGCTGTTTCACTTGAATCCCTGCCTTAAAAAAAATTCACATTTCTTTTTTTTTTCCCCGTCAAGTGTCCACACTGAAATGTTTAAAGAAAGCCACAAATTACTAGCTTTATTTTAAAGCAACTTAAGTAGTTCCTGTAATTATTAAGTAAACGTTAGTAATTTAACTTATTTATTTCATAAGAAATATCAAATTAAATCGAATATATTGTTAATTATTGAAGTTTCTAGTTCCAACGGTTCAATACATTCATTTTAATTAAATATAGTTTTCTTTTATGTTTTATTGTCTCTTCTCTACTAATAACAAAGCTGAAGGTAGGTCTTTCTTTCGTTCCTTCCTTCTTTCTATCTATCTGTCTGTCTGTGACGCGCGTAGCGCCAAAACCGTTTTTCATAAAATTTGGCACAAAATTAGTTTGTAGCATGGGAGTGTGCACTACGAAGCGTTTTTTTTAAATTTCTATTTCGTTCTTTTTCTATTCTAATTCTTAGCTCATTTTTCATACAAATTTTATAAAAGGTGGAAGAAATATTTCATACACATTTTCAAGTTGTATGTTATTCGAATGCTTGAAATTTTCTGCTAAAAATGATGTCAGTTCGAAGGTTCTACAAGCATTAGAAAATCTGTAATAATTGTTTATAGAATTCCGGAATTTTTTCACAACAGTTAAAATAGTTCATTTTACGCATTTTAATGAGGCTAGGAGTTTGGATTGCTACAAAAACAAATACATTGTGAAAATTTCTAAGGGAAAAAGAGCGAAACAAAGAAAGGTATAAAAACGTAACCATGGTAACAACATGAAAAGTTAATTGTCGTTGTGATAAAATAATTATAACTAAGGCAGGGATTCAAGTGAAACAGGCAATCGCAAATTACAATCGTGACTGGAAATGAATTACATTAGAACGTTTCTTGATAAAAACATCGTGACGTCAGCGTGACGTTTGCCTATGAAAAACGAGCTAGATAAAACGTCACAGCCTACTTGGCGAATAAGAGGAGATCGCTAAGTGCTTGTGAGCTCTTATTGGCTCCACCCGTAGTGACGTCATGCCAATTTAAGGTGATGATAATGTAATTCACTTCCAGTAGCGATTGCAATTCGAAGCGATCGCAGTGCTATTTCATTTGAATCCCTGCCTAAGTCAGAACTGTTTTTCAGAATATGGAAGGATTCCCAATTTTATGCCGGTTTTGGCGTTGCGCGGGTCACAGACAGACAGAGAAAGAAGGAAAGAAAGAAAGACATACCCACTAGGGTGGAACGAAAAAAATAAAGTTTTGATTTTCAATTAGCCTTAGTGCGGAAAAGTTGCCTTTTCATGTAAATAAGGTATAAATAAAATATGAAAAATATTGAAGCACGTCTTGAGGTGCCGCAAGTAGGATAAAATATTGTAAAAATGCAATTTTTGCTCTATTTTCAAGTTTTTTTCAAAAATTGTTATACTTATCTTTTTTCTTTAAATGAGGCCAAAAAAGTAACTATTACGCCAAAAAGGCCACATAATATTCTTTTTTAGCCTACTTTCCCGTTAAAAACAAAAGAAAGACGAAAAAAGTATTAAAAGTAGCTTAATGCATCTAAAAAATATCGCCAAGTCCAAAAAATATCGCCAAGTAAAAAAAATATCGCCAAATCCAAAAAATATCGCCAAGTAAAAAAAATAAAAAGGTAAATTGAATATCGAAAAATTAAAAATTTGAAAGTAGGGTATTGAGATGGGGAATTTGTGTGTCGGTCGGTCGGTCGGTCGGTCTGTCTGTCCCCCCCTAATAACTTTTGAATGAACATTCCGATTTGGACAAACTTTTTTTTTTTGGAAAGATCTCGGCGAGTACAGCTCATTCCCATATTTGATTTTTCGATTTGAACAATTTTTGGTTCAACTTTGAACCGTTCAAAAAACCGGTCCCTCGATGCTAACTTTTGAGTGAACAGTCCGATTTGAACAAACTTTTTTTTGTTCGAAAGATCTTTTCAAGGATACTTCATTCCCGCATCTACATTTTCGATTTGAACAATTTTTCGTTCAACATTGAACCGTTCAAACAAGCTGTCACCCCTAATAACTTTTGAATGAACAGTCCGATTTAAACAATTTTTTTTTTTTTTTTGTTCGAAGCATCTCGGGAAGGATACTTTATTACCGTATTTAAATTTTCAATTTGAACATTTTTGGTTCAACATTGAACCATTCAAGTAACCTTTCCCCACCTAATAACTTTTGAGTGAACAGTCCGAATGGAATAAACTTTTTTTTGTTCGAAAGATCTCGGCGAGTACAGCTCATTCCCATATTTGATTTTTCGATTTGAACAGTTTTTGGTTCAACTTTGAACCGTTCAAACAACCTGTCCCGCGATGCTAACTTTTGAGTGAACAATCTTATTTGAACAAACTTTTTTTTGTTCGAAGGATCTCAGCAAGGATACTTCATTACCCTATTTAAATTTTCCATTTGAGCATTTTTTCGTTTAACATTGAACCGTTCAAGCAACCTTTCCCCACCTAATAACTTTTGAGTAAACCGTCTGAATGGAATAAACTTTTTTTTGTTTGAAAGATCTCGGAGAGGCTTTCCCATACATTTCCATATTTCGCTTTTTGATTTGAACCATTTTTCGTTCAATATTGAACCGTTCAGAAAAAAAATTAACATTAGCGTCTACGGGGAATTTAAGTTGAATGTTGATTCTGAACTTAAAGTCAGATTTTCTTCAAACTAGCTTTGTAAGAAAATGGTTTTGATAAATAGTGTTTGTAAAGTACTTTTCTGAGTAATCTTCTGTGAGGACTTTGATTCCGACTCCGCAAACGTGGCGGAAATGCAGGCTCAGAAAAAAGAATGACTGACTGTGCAGACGATTTTTTGTTTATTTATTCATTGTTTTATTTTATTTATTATTATTATTTTTTTTGGCAGACGATTTTTTTTTGTAACAAAAATTTTTCATTCACGAGAACATTTTATTCTTTATTTATATTTAACAACTGGCAACCGTTTAAAACTGAAATTCGAGACATTTTATTAACGGACAAGTTTTTTTTTCTTTTTTTTTTTCTTTCTTTGATAAAATACGTTTTGATGCTCTTTGTACTTTTATTTATTTATTTATTTATTTTATTATTATTATTATTATTTTTTTTTTTTTTTGAAAACAATGGAGGATTTTTTCTACGGTGGAACTGTAAAACAGTTTGCACTTCTTTAAAAGGTGCGACAAAGCTTTATTTATACGTTAATTACTTTTTACGTGTCTATTTTCATCTGATGAGAGGGGTATCGTTTTGCTTTTTCGAAATCAGCTCTATGTGCTAAAAAGGGTATGTTTGACATTAATTTTCAGTTTCAGATAATCAAGAGAATAATGTCAGATGCGAGAATGGCCGATGTCGATGTACGGGAAAGTAGGCTCGTTTAGTTTTCTTGACAGGAACTTCTTGTTAATGTTTTGGAATGGATTTCTTTGAGGTGCCACAAAAAGATGAAGTTTTGCAAAAACGCACTTTTTGCTGAGCATCTGGGAGCATAAGACGTAGCAGTAGCGGATGTTTAGAGGGGGCGGTAGCAGTGATATGTGTGAGTAGGGCCAAGCTCAGATCAGGTGTCAATACCTTTGCCGAATTCACTTTTGTTCTCGTCTATCATGTAACAGAGTAACGTAAAATATCGACAGTTGGTGAGCTATTTCAGCGTTGTGAGATAAAACAGCTCAGTCTAAGCACGTGCAGGCGAGACATCTATAAGAACGTCCTATTTTTGGACACTTTAGTGATTTGAGTGAAGTTTTACTACCTACTTAGGAAAAATTCATGAAAGGTCACTGTTTTATTAGGCACAACCTCAAAAATTGGTCAAGTCAACCGGGAAAGGATCCTTGTGTGAGTGAAATATCTGAGACTTAAGTTTCTAAAATTGAACAAATTTGATCAAAAGTTTCTATTCTAGTTATTTCTTACCAAAGAATTTGAGCAACAATAAAAAATTAAAAGGAGAAAAAGAACTGATTCGATCTTCGTTAAATTTAGAGAAGAATCTAAACGTTTATTTCTTGTTGCTGCCTACAGGAGACTACAAGAAAAAAAACTTTGATACTTGCAGTTTGTATGAAAGAAAAGAAAGTGCCAGTCTTAGAACAAGAGTTTCTAAAGCAGTTGAAAACAACCTTTCTTTTTAGAGAATATATATAACTTAAGTACAGATTTGAGATATTTAATAGATAAGTGTAAAAGGGTGCACAAGTACAAGAAGATTTTAACTTCATTTTAATCCACATAGGAGCATACACTTTAAGAAAGTACTGAGACAGATCATCTTGAGGTTTTCAGTTTGATTTGTACAATCGAGGTATGTCTTTGCAAATGTAAGTCACTTGAAGTGAGCAAGTTTTCCAGGTTTTTTAAAGATAAATCTAGTAAGGTCCCACTTGATACAACGATACACTTAATAAATATTTCTGATCTGTACTTAAGTCATGTATGTTCTCTAAAAGAGGAAGGTTGTTTTCAACTGCTTTAGAAACTCTTGTTCTAAGACTGGCACCTTCTTTTCTTTCATACAAACTGCAAGTATCAAAGTTTTTTTTTTCTTGTAGTCTCCTGTAGGCAGCAACAAGAAATAAACGTTTAGATTCTTCTCTAAATTTAACGAGGATCGAATCAGTTCTTTTTCTTCTTTTAATTTTTTATCGTTGCTCAAATTCTTTGGTAAGAAATAACTAGAATAGAAACTTTTGATCAAATTTGTTCAATTTTAGAAACTCAAGTCTCAGATATTTCACTCACACAAGGATCCTTTCCCGGTTGACTTGACCAATTTTTGAGGTTGTGCCTAATAAAACAGTGACCTTTCATGAATTCTTCCTAAGTAGGTAGTAAAACTTCACTCAAAGCACTAAAGTGTTCAAAAATAGCACGTTCTTATAGATGTCTCGTCTGCATTTGCTTAGACTGAGCTGTTTTAGCTCACAACGCTGAAATAGCTTACCAACTATCGATATTTTACGTTACTCTGTTACATGATAGACGAGAACAAAAATGAATTCGGCAAAAGTATTGACATCTGATCTGAGCTTGGCCCTACTCACACATATCACTGCTACCCATTAACGCCCCCTCTAAACATCCGCTACTGCTACGTCTTATGCTCCCAGATGCTCAGCAAAAAGTGCGTTTTTGCAAAACTTCATCTTTTTGTGGCACCTCAAGAAATCATCCAAACATTAAAAAAGAATATTATGTGGCCTTTTTGGCGTAATAGTTACTTTTTTGGCCTCATTTAAAGAAAAAAGGATAAGTATAACAATTTTTGAAAAAACTTGAAAATAGAGCAAAAATTGTATTTTTACAATACTTTATCCTACTTGCGGCACCTCAAGACGTGCTTCAATATTTTTCATATTTTATTTATACCTTATTTACATGAAAAGGCAACTTTTCCGCACTAAGGCTAATTGAAAATCAAAACTTTATTTTTTTCGTTCCACCCTAATACCCACCTCAGCTTTATTATTAGTAGAGATTTTAACTGTTGAAAAAAATCGTCTGTTTTTCTTTTCTCAAGTTTTTAAAGAATTAAAACTAGGTAATTTATAAAAATATCGTATAAATTGCGGAATTGCAACCTTCTTTCTAAAATGTTTCATTTCGAAAAATGTATGTTTTTGTTTTTAAAACTAGGAAAGAAAACTTGTTTCTTCTTTTAAACTTTGGTAAAATTTTTGTTGGTTTCTGTAAGCAACAAACATTTTCTTACTTTCTCTTTCGGCTTATTAATACGTTTTAATAAGTTTCACATGTGGGTTTGTTTGTTTGTATGTACGTAACTCTGAATAAAAGATAAAATTCACGTTCTTTACAAATATAAAAGTAGTATGTTTAGTACTATTATTAATACAAAAGGCTAAATTATATTACAATGTTGATGTGTCATAAGGTGCATGTAAACTTATAATACGACATGGTTTAAAGCTCTTTATAGTTTAATTAACTCTAAAAGCGTATTTTTTAGTTTTTTAAACTATAATTTTATTATTTTTATATCATACTTTTAAGGAATAAAAGTTGAATCTCACTCTCTATCTCTACTCTCTACTAATAATAAAGCTGAAGGTGGGTCTGTCTGTCCTTCTTTCTGTCTGTCTGTCTGTCTGTTACGCGCGTAGCGCCAAAACCGTTCGGTCGATTTTCATGCCACTTGGTACAAAATTAGTTTGTAGCATGTAGTTTTGCACCTCGAAGCGATTTTTCGAAAATTCCATTTCGTTCTTTTTCTATTCGAATTCTTAGCGGAAATTCGATAAAATAGGGAAGAAATATTTCACACACATTTTCAAGTCTTATGTCATTCGAAAGCTTGAAATTTTCTGCATAAAATGAAGTTTTTTCGAAGGTTCTACGATCAACAGGAGAGCTGTAACAATTGTTTTTAGAATCCCGAAATTCAAGGCTTACCTTCAGTAAAGCAAGCCAAACGATTCTAAAATGGTTTTGCTCGAGAATAAAATTTGTTTGAAAAGAGAGATCAAATGAATTATTTTATCAACGGAAATCAACTTTTCATGTTGTTACCATGGATACTAGGGTGGAGCGAAAAAAATGAATTTTTGATTTTCGTAAACGGGTACCTTTCATTTACTGTGAATGAGGATAAGTAACAATTCTGTAAAATATTTCACTTTTGCGACGTAATCTTTAGTCTGCGCATTTGGCCTAAAGTTTTGAAATTTTTGATTTTTTTTAGATTTTTCAAATTTTTTAAAAAAATATTGCAAATGATAAAACTAGTGACGGGTGGTTATTAAATGAAAGAAAAAGGTTTGAAATATACAAGAAATTTTTTAAAACCATTTTAGATTATGATTTCAGTCTGCGCATTAGGCCCAAAGTTCATCAAATTTTCAGAAATTTCCGATATTTTCAATATTGAGCAGAAACTTTATAATTCAATATTTCCTCTCAATAATTACTTAAAGTGCCTTCGAAACATTTTCTTAATCATTTTGTTGTTTTTTTGAACTACTCAACTCTTTGCTTGCTCATTGAAATTACCCAGGACTCACCACGAGGAAGTGGCAGCACTTTGGGTGCCACCCGAGCTCCCCTTGCTTCCAACCAATGAGAGCACACATTTACATTTCTTAGACAAGTCAGGAACAATAAATTGTTTCTTTGAGTAGGATATTGTTGCACTACAAAGACAGGAAAATACAAAGGTGTAATACGGAAACTGGAAGAAAAACTTGGTAGACCTCTGTAATGGAACATTTGCCAATTACATTTGAATGAACTTAATTTGATGCATTTTCTGCAGAAGCTAGATGGACCTACCAGTGGACCAAAGTGATTTTTGGGCCTGTTGGACGAAGCTAAACTACATGTTATACTTTCAAATCAGTTCAATATGAATCTATAGAATTTGTCATTGATCAGATTGATTTTTACAATAAAAATGATTCAAGTACTGAGCAACAGTAACTTCATGAGATGAGAAAGGTATTTTTGACTGGAAAAATATCCAAAAAAATATGAAACAGAAGTCCAAGAAAGCTTTCCCAAGCAAGATGTTGACTACAGTTAACATAATCTTTAGATTATAATTTTTAAAAGAGTTCATAACTTTCGCGGTAAAAGTGTCCTTGCTCTTTTAAGATGAAGTGCAGACGGTACTAATTTAGCTATGAATTTGTGTGAGATTATAAAGATTATCTCTCCGGGAAAAAGCAGAAAATTGTATTCACATCTATTCAAAACAATGTATACTTTGCACCCAAGAAATATGCTGTTATCGATATCTATCTATATATATATATATATATATATATAAATGGATGTATGTATGTTTGTTCCTTATACAAATCCATAGTTCTCGTCATATTTTCAACAAACTGAGCACAGAGGTTCCTTGATGCATTAGAATTCACATAGGCGGGGGTTTTGAAATTAAAAAAAAAAAAATCCAAAAAGCTCAAAATTCAAATCTTTTGTCTCAAAATGGCCATTTTCTTTCAATTTTGAATAGATAGAGTAATAGAGATAAGACTTTAATCGTACAAATTGATAAAATGTAACACATTTAAATAGGAGTATTTTTTAACAAAGATTACGATTAACAATGATTTATCAATTTAAGGCTCAACAATATTTCATTTTAGCATTAAATAAGTTTTTATATTCCCATGTGGATAGAATTCATTCAAATATTTTTTAGAGCTATGTTGTATTAATAAGCACCCGGGCAACGCCGGGAAATAATCTAATTAGGTCATAAGAGAAAGCATATAAAGAAACTTATTTTAAAAGACTAGAAAACAAACAAGCAAACAAGTGAGAACGCTTCAGATCCCAAAAATAGATAAAAATCTATTTTTATACATTACATACATAAATTAAAAGTCAGTATACATCGATATGATTTCTTGTCATGATGTGGAAATTACAAAGCCACCTTTTACAGGTAATTTAACGCAATATTTACAAAGATTATGGAAGCTGAGAATTTAAATATGATTTCTGAATGCGCTCTTTTTAAACTGCCATTCAAGACTCAATCAGTTGAAAGAGCTGTCAAATAGTTCACAAGCTCTTCAAAATTGGTATATAATCACAGAAAAAGAAAAAGTTTAGTAAAAACCAGGATATCTGACACAAATATTTGATCAATTTACGACACAAGGGAACAATTTAACTGTGAAAGAGTATCGAAGAAATGTAAATGCGTGCTCGCATTGATTGGAAGGAATTGTTCACGTGTAGTACTAGAAGTGCGGTCACCTCCTCGTGGTGAGTCCTGGGTAGTTCACACGAGATAGCAAAGAGTTTATGGATTCAAAATAATAACAAAATGAATAAAACAGGTTTTAAGACACTTCAAGTGAATATTGAGAGGAAATACTGAGTTAAAAAATGTTGAAAATTTCAGAAGTTTTGGGAAATTTGATGAACTTTGAGCGTAATGCACGAACTGAAATCATATTCTAAAATATTTTTAAAAAATTCCTTGTATATTTCAAACCTTTTTCTTCCATTTAATAACCACCCGTCACTAGTTTTATCATTTGCAGTATTTTTTAAAAAAATTTGAAAAATCTAAAAAAAATCAAAAATTTCAAAACTTTAGGCTAAATGCGCAGACTAAAGATGACGTCGCAAAAGTGAAATATTTTACAGAATTGTTACTTATCCTCATTCACAGTAAATGAAAGGTACCCGTTTACGAAAATCAAAAATTCATTTTTTTCGCTCCACCCTAATGGATACGTGTTCATACTTATTTTTGTTTCGTTATTTTTCCAGCGTTGCCAGACGTAGTATTTTTGATACTACGGTAGTATTTTTTCGGCCCAAATAAGGAGCGTAGTATTTTTCTGGCAACCCTGTTTCCAATATACTAATGACTTAATTAAAAGATTTGGCGGATTTTTTTTTTTTTTTTTTTTTTTTTTTCATTTTCACAGATTTCGCATTTCAGCAACATTGATTTTGGCAACGTTTGGAAACAGTAGTATTTTGTAATATTTTTTTAGAGGAGGCGTAGTATTTTTTGTTTCAATTCTCTGGCAACCCTGTCTTTTTCCCGGTGACAATGCTTTGGGACCTTACTTGGCGCGTTTTCGAAAAGTCACCAACTGGCGCGTTTTTGCATGTCTCGCGGAATTGAAAGCTCCGAGAGAAACGATGCAAAATAGCCAGGGTTACCACGTTTGGCGCGCCTATCGCCCATTTAGCGAGAAAAGGGTACCTAAAGCACAGATTAACCAAATATCGTATCAATTGCGTTGTTGCCTCGTTCTTTTTAAAGTGTTTCATTTCGGAAAATGTATTGTTTTGTTTTTAAAGCTAGGAAATAAAACTTTCTTCTTTTAACTTTGATAAGATTTCTGTTGGTTTCTGCGGGCAACAAAATTGTTCTTATTTTCTCTTTTGGCTTATTTTTGTGCATCTCCCCTTGGGGTTGCATTCGAATGTTCCAAGGGGGTGTTTTACCCCTTTTATGGAGTAAATCAGTGTTCATTTCAATGCAGACAAAAGTGATATAAATTGGCGCGACCACTTGGCAATATATCGCCAAGCTTTTGGTCGTCAAGTATTTACCGTCAATTTGGCGACATATCGCCAAGTTGGCGAAAAAAATTGTTTTCTTTTTTTTTATTTGGACTCAATTTGGCGCTATTGGCGATATTTTGCGAAAAATCCACTGAATGATGTTAAAATCGGCGATATTTAGGAGATTAATCATTGTAAAACATTTTTTTGTATTGTTTCGTGGCAAACTAGGGATATAAATGCTTAAACTGTTATCTTGCTCACTCCAAGCACTATTTTAGCACTTAAGGCATCTACTAAGAAATTTACACGTAAAATTAAGTAGCGTGGGGTCTATACCAGATTTTTATATCATACTTTGAAGGAATTATAGTTGAATTACAACTAAAACAGAGCATTTTTTCTGCTATATCGATTATTTTACAAATGAACTTTTAATTTTATACCACGGGCAAAGCCGTGCGGGTACCGCTAGTTATAAATAAAATTGAGTATTCTTTCTGCGATATCAATTTGTTACCAAATGACCTTTTAATTTTATACCACGGCCAAAGCCGTGCGGGTACCGCAGTATTTTATAATTGTGCATATCCTGATGAAGCTTAAAGAATAATATTTTAAGTAATTGTGAAATGAAAATTTGCAACATAAATTATCATAGTCCCAAACGGCCGAATCACACCTCATCTTCGGACAGGACGAAGCTTCGGTGAAATGGCCGAATCTTCGCGCCATCTCTATAGTTAAAATACATGACTACATTCATAAAAGTTTTGATTTTCTCATACCATTGTTGTGACACATTTCCTAATAAGTGTTTTGCATTTTGCAGTATATCATCAGTATTTTACTCTTCTGAAACCTACTTAGATTGATGATTAGACACTAAAACAATTTCGTAGTTTCGATTCATTTCAATGCATCTTTGAATAGTGTTTTAAACTGCAGTTTATTATTCTTATCAAAGAATGTCTATTTGCTGCGTTGAATTTTGTAAATCAAAAAGAAAAAAAGGTAATGGACTTTCATTCCATGAATTTCCAACTAATTTGACAACAAGAGCACAGTGGTTGAGATTTGTTTATCACGAAAATAGCACAATTGTTGATAACATTAAAAACAGCTTTGTTTGTTGCTTGCATTTCAAACCTACTGATTTTACTTCTACCAAAACAAAAAGGTGCTTAAAAAAGAATGCCGTACCTTCAATTTTTCAACCTTGCGTAGAAAATTATACTTCCTCACCTAGACATGGAAAGTCTAAGCTTGGGACTTCTGGGGAGAGAGATACGAAACGGATGAGGTTTGATGAGACGCAAACTGATGATCAAGTTTCGATGATTTTTAGTGAGACACAAACGGATGATAAAGTTTCGATGACATTTGATGAGGCACAAACTGGTGATCTACTTTCTGTGAAGAGAGAAGATGCAGAACTTTTATTATCGTTTGTTAAGCAGCAAGTACTACTATGAGAATCGATGTGAAGTAGAAAAACGTGCAAATGCCTGCCAAAGGAAGCAAATTAATTACGATATAGTTTTCAAGCAAATTTTGATGACATGCTTGAAAGTGCAAGCACGCAAACTACTTACGATATAATGGAAGAAGTAGAGAAAAAAATGCTCAATTTCGAAGATTGAGAGTAGCACTAGTTAAAGAAAGGGAGAAAATGAAGATGCTAACAACTAAATTTGAGTCTATGAAAAATAAATTGAACTACTATGAAACAAATGACTGCCATCAAGCTCTAAAAAATATCATAATATTTGAAGAAAATACAGACATCAAGTATGCTAAATTTAACTAACGGGACTAACGTTTAACTAACGGGAAAACAGCTATATGCAATGACATTAGATTTGATAATTCAGGTAGAAACCATTGGTTTCTTTGTTGTAATTGTTGTAATTGATAATCACAAAGTCAATAAAGCCTTGCTAAAGGAATTCATCAACGGTTCTTTAACAGAACAAATGCCCCATTCAGATTCACACGATAGCTCTCGCAGCCTTTTGATCCCAGCCATAGATCATCAAAAACTTGAAGAATAAATTTTTGAGCAGAGACATAGCTGATGGAACAGGCATTTTTTCATCATCATACTTAAAGGAGCTTTACCAGAACCCAAAATTCTGAAACCGAAAAAACAGTAAGAAATTTTGATGTAGAAGCACATAGCTCCAAACAAGCATGGAAAGAATGAACGCTGGACGAGCCCGAGCCGTGCTTATGTTTTCTCCACCCGTTACAGCTGCTCTCGACTGCTTGAGAAACCATACATCCTTGAGCCACAAATTTTTCCTCAAGCCATTTTAAATGGTTTTCCATCCACGATGTGTCCAGCCCACAAGAGAATCCCCCTCGGCTGTCAAGAAGGCCGAGACAAAATACTTTTTTTTTTCTTGCTCTGATGATCGCTTGTACTGGCAAAGCAATTAAGACTACATCAACGCCTACCCTTGCGCCTACCTCAACGAAGTGCCAGGACTGTTTTCTTATGGAGAAGAGATTGAAGACTGGCGGAATCATTGCTCCCATCCACAGCACCGTATGCATAATTATTCTGATTTTTTTACAGAGCTTAGAAGGTGGCAGAAGAAAATTTGTAAATAAATTACTTTCAAACTGAAAGGAAGCCAGTGTTTATGTTTTCTATTCCAATTGTAAGCTATTTCACTGTGCTCAATTTTAGAATGTTCATTATGTTTCTGTTAAAAAACAAAATTACGTACCTTCTCTGCCTTATTATTAAATTCATTAATTCTCTCCCTTAATTTGTACATAAATATTTTTTCGTGCTCGGCAACCTCACTCTGATATGGTGCGTGAGAAACTTATTATGCAGAATTTATAATGGTACTAGCTGCCAGGGCAGCTAGATTAGCTTCCTGCGTCATGTTGATGCATAACGTCCCCCTTCTCTAACTTTTACCTCATTCTGAAGTTATATTATTTGATAGAATTTAATGTTCATTCGATTTCAAGACATACCACGCACGTGGCCCGACGTTGCACGGGCACTTCGTGCCTTTAAAGTAGTGAGGAAAATTTCAAGAAACTACTCCCCGCCAAGGCGGCTCGCTAACAGGCGCTTCACGCCTTTACTTTTTTCCTATATAAAAAATCATTCGAATTATTGAGATGCTACGCGCCGTCAAGATGGTGAGGAAAGTTTCAGTAAGTTCAGCTTGCTCAAAGAAAAAAAGCAGACATAGGGCCGAATTCAAGTGAAACACCATTGCAATCGCTTCGAGACGATCGCAAATTGCCATCGCTACTGGAAGTCGAATTACATTAGAATCGCATCTCGTAGCGATTGTAACGCATCCAAATTTGGGATTCCTGCCATAGACACTCAGTTTTTACTATAAGTAGATGGCTTTTCAACAAATGAATGTTTCAAAATATTACAAGTAGCTAAGCGATAAAAATTCTACGTAAATGGCCCGCTTATGAGTTTCGTGTTTGATTTAGTTAAGCCTTCATTCAAAATTCTCATTATCATTGTTATTTCTGTTTCATAGCAACGACGGTTTGCAAGAATGGATTTCATATTTAATCATTTATTAGACTTAATCGCTTTAAACTTGACTACTTATTAATTGATATCTTCGCTAATTAAAATCGTATAATTATATCAATTGAAACTAATGAAGCCTGAAAAATTACCTATCTACCGGTACCTGGTTCGACTTTCAAGTCATTGGCGTTCAGGAGAAAGAAGCGTGACATAGAAAGATAGTTAGAAAGATAGAAAGAAAGATAGTTAGAAAGAAAGATAGTTAGAAAGATACTCAGTTTTTAATATCACTGGACGCGGGAGCGTCCCGCCCCGCCAAGAAAACCAAATACAAGCCGCCAAGAAATTTCCGTCGCCAATAAAAATGTAAAAGAGCGACAAGGACTGTTTACGCGAGTAACCAAACCGGGGTTTTCACCCCTCTGTATCTCAGCCCCATAAAAGATCCTTAGAGTTCATTTTTTGGTATACTCAATCTCCAGCGGCCCCTGACGGCACATACTAAAGCAAAAACATCCAGGACCCTCAGGGGGAGTGGTGATATATGTTATAAAAATCGCTATTTTTCGCACTTTTTAAAAATTGTTTTGACAGGGGTCCAGGACTAAACGGTAAACTCGGATTGAGCTCTGCTTTTGCACCCACATTTATTTTTGTCCCAAAAGCTCGGCATAGGGAGTTTTTTTGACCCCCACCCCCTCCCCCTCGTTTTTTATTTTCCGTATCTTTTTCTCCCCGGGGGTCTTTAGTGTTGATTTTTTGGTATGAATATTCTCGATGAGACATTGAAAGACATTTTCCCAAAATGTACCCCCCGGGGTCATCGCACCCCGGAGTTATTAATGCTTAAAATTGGTCCGATTTCTATCTACTAGCTCTGTTCAACATCTGAGCATTTATGTTTTCATTGTTTTGGGCCACGAGGAAAGAAAACTCAATGATTTATAATTTCATCTGTTGCCAGTTTCTATTTGTTAACAAATAAAATATTTGTAATTGATTTTATTGCATAAGGCTTTCAAAAGGGATCTTCAATTTAGTTCATTTTAATATGAGATCGGCAGTAAGGGTTGGAGTTTTTTTTTTAACTTTTAATTTAATCATAATATTGTTAGCAACTAGCTTTGTTTTGCGTCGGTTCGGGCAAGGCTTCACTAGATAGCGTTTAATACAGGCTGCTTCATTACTCAAAACATCAATGGTAAAGATTTGCCAGCTAGACAGCGCTGAATGAGGACCACCCAAATGTTTGTTTACATTTATTAGCATGTTGTTTCTGCTGTAGAAAGTGATGTTTATCCTATCTTTAAGGGTTAAAAAATATTGATATAGTTAACTGAAGGGGAGTACAGAGTGAATTGATGCCGAAGGCCTTATTAGTACTGCTTTTTAGGGGAAATAAATTCACTTTTCATTTAAAGTTGGTCGCAACTCATGATTCAGTCATACTACATTCATTCATTGTTTACTTTCTTCGAATTAGCAACATATAGCAATGGCGTTCAATTTTGACATCTCTGCATTAATAAAATATACGCTTATATTCGCAGCCGATAAATAAAAATGTAGCAATGAAATAATATTGTTCTATTTCCTATTTTGTTTCATTATTATTGCTCACACGATCTTAATTGCTACGCAAAAGCTCAGATGTTCATTTTGATAGCGTTGACCCATCAAAGCGATAAATGGCGAATCTATTCGTAGGGACATTTCCTCTTGATGCCCCAGAATGAATGCCCTGCAATGAAGCGATTGGTGTTCAACGGAAAGACGATTGACAACAAAACATATTAATTTCTTTAGTAACAACGAAATGAGCATATATAATCGCTTGGTACTAAAAAGCAAGTACGAAAAAAATAAACAAAACTACAATTTAACGACGACCAACTGTAAAATTTTGTTTTCATTTACACAAAAGAAAAAGGTAATGTTCTTTTTATGTTAAATTTCACACATTGATAATATTTCGATAATTGGGAATCTGGTGTGGTTGCCAAATTTTTGGCGATAATTACTTGATTTTGGTGCTCTTTAGTTTATGTTTGCGAAGGAAGTATTTCCCTCGCTCATAAATTGGCCACAAAGATTTAACGCCAATAGGGAAAGATAACCAGACTTCCAATCACCGAAATCTTCCCTTTTTTCTTTCTAATTTCACACATACGTTTAATACTTGAAAGTAAAATGATGGGCCAACTGAAAAAAAAGCTGCGAAATAATGTGAGAATTCTTATTAAAAAACTCGCCAAATCAACTTTAAAAGCTCCATTAGCATGTAACATAACAAGTTTAATAAATATATCGAGCCAAAATGCAAAATAAGAGAAAAAAAGCAACCATGAAGACGATGCAAGCTTAAAATTTTAATCTTCGCTTAGGTGGTAAGAAAATACATCGCCAAGTTAAAAAACGTACCTATAACTGAAACGTACATACTACCAAAGATCTCGGTTATTGAAATATTCCTAGTGCCATAGTCATCCCAAAATGTCCATTAAAATGTAAAAAAACCGCCAAATAAATTGATTTGACCATCTAAACTCATCAAAAGTTTTGATGGAACTATCGTTCCAAAATCGCCATTTATCGCTCTGCGGTGCCAATGTCGTTTCATAGTTTAATTATAATTCGAATCAATTAAAATGAAAAATAATTCGCTAACTAATTAAAACAAGCCGTTAAAATGCGGAATAAACCAGCAAATCGAACAAGCTATTAAATGACGTTAAAATATAATAAAATAGAATTGAATGCCAAATTGTAAAATTGTAGCCAACAAATTAAATTTTAATTTTGTCTTTTATTATCTGATTTGTATATAATGTTAGTTACCACAAAATTCGATAGATGTCGCTAGGCGACATCTATCCGTTTTTATCCCAAGGATTTTGATCAAATGAAACAGCCTGTATAAAACGCTATCTAGTGAAGCCTTGGTTCGGGTGGTACATTGTGATTGATTTCAAATTTATCCTAGACTGAAGAAGATCCTTGAACTTTTGCACCAAATGCATGCCGCCAAAAAAACCACAGATGTCGGACCGCCAAGAAAAATGTTGAAGGGAAAAAAAACATGCAAAGTAAATTTTGAAGAGAAAAAAAAACAGGCAAAGAAATAATATTAATGCAAAAACATGTGATATCTCCCCAAAAACAACAGTGTTGTAAAAAAATCCCCCGCCAAGAAAACCTTAAATACTCAGCCTTAAAAAGTTATGATATCGAGTTTTCCCGCCAAGTTTGTGCCAAACTACAACTAACCTGTATGCAGAGCCTGATTACCGCAAGGGCACGCGGGGCACAAGCCCCACCTCTTAGATTTCAGGGGGGCCCACAATCCCCTTACTTTATCCAACGCCTCCTTAATATTAAATGCCTAGTGTAAATTATACTAAAATGCCTATTGTGTATTTTACTATCTACTTATATTAAAAACTGAGTATCTTTCTAACTATCTTTCTTTCTAACTATCTTTCTTTCTATGTCACGCTTCTTTCTCCTGAACGCCAATGAACTGAAAGTCGAACCAGGTACCGATAGATAGGTAATTTTTCAGGCCTCATTAGTTTCAATCTATATAATTATACGATTTTAATTAGCGAAGATATCAATTAATAAGTAGTCAAATTTAAAGCGATTAAGCCTAATAAATGATTAAACTTCCAAGACATTTTTTCTTACCGTTGCCATTTTGAATTAAAACGTTAATTAAATTATTGAACTATTTAAAGCTCCAAGATATTTATTTCTTTCCGTTGCGATTTTAAGGCAGGGATTCAAGTGAAACACGGACGATCGCAACTCACCAATGCAATCGCAAATTCCAAAATTTGGATTCAAGTGAAACGAATTCACTTGAATTCGACTTACAGTAGCGGTTGCAATATGCAAACGCCTCGAAGCGATTGCAATGGTGTTTCACTTGAATTCGGCCCTAAATTAAAACGTTAATTAATTTGAACTTTTTAAAATGAAAGAGTGTTATTTTTTTCCATTGTCATTTTGAATACGTGTTATAACAAATTCTAACAATTGTTTTTATTCTAATTATTAATGACATATTTTTTCTCTGGTACCATTTGAAAATGTGTTTTTAAATAAAATTGCAATTGCTGTTTTTAGAATGGACTTTTTCTGGCTGCGATCCAAATATTAAAAGAACTTTTTCGTTTAGAATTTTGCAATTAATTTTACAGGAAGAAAGCGGTTTGGAAATAATTGTTTTTGGAAAGGAATTTTATTTGTTATTTAGGGAGAGTGCTAAGTATGCGCTACTTGACATCGTCTTTATTTTTGAGGAAGTATGTGCAAATAATTCGATTGATTCTTTGATGCAGGAAAGCTTTTTAGCGAGCCGCTTTAGCGGGGAGTAGTTTATTAAACTTTTCCTTGGTACTTTAAAGGCGAGCCGCCTTGGCGGCGAGTAGTGAATTGAAACTTTCCTCGCTACTGTAAAGGCGAGCCGCCTTGACGGCGAGTAAACTGTTTAAACTTTCCTCATTTCTTTAAAGGCGAGCCGCCTTGGTGGCGAGTAGTTTTCTCAAACTGCCTTCACTACATTACAGCCCGTGCAACGCCGGGCTACGCAGCTAGTCTACTTATATTAAAAACTGAGTATCTTTCTAACTATCTTTCTTTCTAACTATCTTTCTAACTATCTTTCTATTCTTTCTATGTCACGCTTCTTTCTCCTGAACGCCAATGAACTGAAAGTCGAACCAGGTACCGATAGATAGGTAATTTTTCAAGCTTCATTAGTTTCAATCTATATAATTATACGATTTTAATTAGCGAAGATATCAATTAATAAGTAGTCAAGTTTAAAGCGATTAAGCCTAATAAATGATTAAATATGAAATCCATTCTTGCATTGCAAAACGTGGTTGCCATGCCATGAAACAATAATAAAAATGAAAATGAGAATTTTGAATGAAGGCTTAACTAAATCAAACACGAAACTCATAAGCGGGCGACTTACATAGTATTTTTATCGCTAGCTACTTGTAATATTTTGAAACATTCATTTGTTGAAGAGCCATCTACTTATATTAAAAACTGAGTATCAATGTCTGCTTTTTCTCCTTTGAGCGAGCTGAACCAAGGGCGGATCCAGCTTCTGGTTAAGGAGGGGGTCATTTTCGGAAAGGGGGGGTCAAAGTGCAATTTTTGTGCAAAAATGGGGTGGTTTGGCAGTTTTTTCGTAAAATAAGTCCCAAAAATGCAATTTTTTGCTATATTTGGTCGGTTAAGGGGGGGGGGGTCATGATCCCCATGACCCCACTCTGGATCCGCGCCTGAGCTGAACTTACTGAAACTTTCCTCACCATCTTGAAGGCGCGAAGCATCTCAATAATTCGAATGATTTTTTTTATACAGGAAAAAAGTAAAGGCGTGAAGCGCCTGTTAGCGAGCCGCCTTGGCGGGGAGTAGTTTCTTGACATTTTCCTCACTACTTTCAGGGCACGAAGTGCCCGTGCAACGCCGGGCTACGTTCGTGGTACGTCTTGAAATCGAATGAACATTAAATTATATCAAATAAAACTTCAGAATGAGGTAAAAGTTAGAGAGGGGGGACGTTATGCATCAACATGCCGCAGGAAGCTAATCTAGCTGCCCTGGCAGCTAGTTAATACTAACAGCCTACTGTGTATGTTGACGTATATTTTTGTCTTAATAATTTGGTAGCATTGTTATTTTTTTTAATTGATCTTTGCACAAAACTTTTATTTCATTCTGGTATCGTAAGATGTTTTTTACTTGTAACACGTAACTGATATGAGAAGGGGGGGGGGGCCCTGAAATAGAAATGCGCCCCTTGTCCAATGTCAGAATGATCGGGCTTTGCCTGTATGTATACACTGTTAAAACAACAATTTCAAAATTGACGAAAAAATGCTCATTTTTGACAACATGCACCCTTCAATATGGCTCCGACGACTTGGTGTTCAAAATTGAAACACACTAGTTCTCGGGTTTGAAACCTTTCACCTACTCGAAAGTGAAGTAAATGTGCTCAGTCTTGAGTAATAGATACTCGTTATTGAGCATGTAATGGGTTCCAAAATGAGTATATAACGAGTGATGTGTTCATTTATGAGCAAGTAATATTTTCAAAAATGAGTATTAACAGAGTAGTTACGTACTCATTTGTGAGTATGTAATGAGTTTCAAAAATGAGTGTAAACCGAGCTATATGTACTCAATTTGGAGTATGTACTGCTTTCAATACTGAGTAATACCCGAGGTCTTTGTACTCATTTCTGAGTATACCGTAATTTCAAATATGAATATTTACTGAGCTGTATGTGCTCGTTTCCGAGTATACAGCAATTTCAAAGACGAGTACGAACCTAACTATACATACTCGCTTTTGAATTTATCTTTATTTCATATATGAGTATTGGTTAAGCTACATATACTCATTTTTGAGCATAATCAACAGTTTCGAGTAA
>JAXGGA010018795.1:0-21357 GCA_038373865.1 Uloborus plumipes | reverse complement strand
ACCACCGTTAGAACATTGAAAACTATAACGATGAATAGTACATAATTGTTGAGTTTCAATTTTTCCGACGTTGGAAGAAGCTGGTAAAATTTCGAGATCTTTTTGGTTAATGTCTTCAATTCTTGTATACGGAGACACATTATAATACGAAGGGGCCACAATAATAAACTGAAAAAATATGCCGAAACGATAGTCTGCTGATCTATAGAATCAGGTACAGAAAGTGTTAATAAGAAAAGCCAACAATAATTTCTAAAACAATACACTTCATAGGCGTAAAAGATATATAAAAAGGGATTTAGCCTGTTTGTGTTCCTCCATTTGTAGTTAATAATGCCATGCAACTTGAGAGTGAGAAAGACGGGTTGGAATTCATCAGGAGTTGTGTTAAGCATATTCAATTTTACTTTGAACAATCTTTGAAATCTCTACCTTTTTCTCAAAACTAAGTTTTATTTTGCAGCTCTTCACCAATATTCTATTCTGTAAGGCTTTCTGTTGAACTTTAATCCGTTTCACATGCCAAACATCAAATTTAGCAAAACTTCTACACTACCGTGCTCAGCACAAAAGTCGTATCTGTAGCTCGACAAAAAATGAGAAACTGATTTTTAACGTTTTATGTCTTCATGTATTTGATTCATATTATTTTTTTTATAATAAAGAAAATGTATATTCACAAATGACCATAAAACATTGTGTGTTGGTAAAAATGTTGTAAAGAACCATCTAGTGACACTACCTCACTGTTGATGAAAAGTGCAGATACAACTTTTGTGCTTAGCACGGCGGTATCTCAGTTGCCGTGAGGACATAGTAGTAAATACAAGAAATATATGTATGTATTTGTCTTTCAATGCAAACAATAGAACCAATGAATGTAATGTTTTCAAAAAATGAATATTTAAAATACTTTCGTTCAATTGCAATGGTTATAATAAACCATTAAACATCTAATCATTAACAAATTATCTTCTGAAACAGATTTCGTAATCAATAATATTGTCAAAATAGAAATCTCCTGATGTACTGTACATACAACGTAAGATTAAAAAATTGACTCATACAAGTAACACAAAATAATTGAAAAGGGAAATTTTTAGAAGCACTGCTTAAATTCATATTTAAATGTATCATTGTCCAGACTATACAATATATTTAAAAATTAGTTTTATATTGTATTGGTAATTTTTGGTTTTTAGAAATTTTTCATCATTAAAATCAATTAAGGCTATATCTTTAGTGATTTTAAGCTATTAACGGAATGGAAAAGGTTCGGGGATCTCGCCAAACGCTTTTAGGTATCAAAATTTAAAAACACAAATTTTCAGGCAATCTTTGGAGAAGTTATAAGTGAAAGGGGGACTCTTTTTCAGTATTTTTTGAGTTTAAAATCGGGAAGATTTAAGTTAGTGCTCTCTTTTGCTTTAACGTTAGGGAAAATATGGCGTTTTGGTGCCCCTCTTCAGGAGGATTTCGAGATTGAAGTGCTAAAAAAGCACTTAAGATTGTCTTTCATAAGGTTAGGAAAGTGTCCTTCTCGGGCACAGTTCCAACAAACTACATTCCTGTGACACTTGACTGTGACATTTCGAACTATCAGAATCCCTCCTGATTCAAATCAAATTCATTTAACAATTTTGGTTCAAGTTTTTAATCATTAAATAAACTCATGGTATTTCTTTATATATAGTTATTGAATGTACCTTGAAACCGCATTTCATTAGACCTAAAATAATTTCAGCATGACATAAAGAAATTTGGCCTTCTATGAGTTAAACCTATGCTATAATGGGTCATAGCTCTCTCAAGTGGAGCGTTTTACCCTAGTGTAACCTAGTTTTGGGTGCTTGAAAAAATCACAAATAAAAAGTTTAATATAGTATCCGATCCTCTTAGGTAAAACCTTCCGCGCATTTACGCATGCGTCAGGTCTTCTAATATCTTACCAAAATTGGTATGTTGGGTAAGATAACAATAAGGGGAAGAATAATAAAATGCATTTTGAGCAGTATCAAACAACGTGGAATGATGCTAATTTCAAATACATAGTTTAGTTGAATATGTCAAAAGGATAAAGCCAAACGCAAGTTTTAAATTGAAAACTTCCTAAAGTTAAGACCCACAATCCATCTACTCTTTTTTAAGTGGAACAGTTCGCGAGTGCTGGGTGCGGTTTTCGTGAACGGACAGTAACTGCCATTTAAATAAAAATAATAAATAAATAAAAAGTTGTCCGACATTATGAACTAGCGAATATTGTCAAGCTGGAAATGCTTTACGGTCAGGAAGAAAATAGCAAAATATGTTTACAAAAAGTATGTCAAAGTTCTCTACTTTCTTTTACTTACTTGTAAAGAATTTAGCAGTTGGATCATTCTTGGCTCGTCTGTCTTTCCTTTCCTTGATGTAACTGTCAATGACGTTCCTGATGTCATTTGGATTAAAACGTGCTTCGTGTTTTTCAACTATTTTTCTTAATGAACTCAGCATTCGTTGGTGATAGACCATTGCCTTTCGGCAGTCGGCATACAAAGGAATCAGCATACGTCTACGAGAAAATTTAACAAAATTGGCACTGGCATATATATATAAAAAAAAAACAATCACAAATATGTCAAAGCAACAAGTGGACTCATTGGTGTTTGTGTGACCCCAATCGAACTTGTAGTTGAAATCTTTAAGGTGCTCAAGGTTAGAGGCTGAAGAGGGGGAGGGATAGGGAGATGGCTAAATTTCACGTATTAAATAAAAAATTTTAAAAATTGAAAAACGTCCTTTGAAAATTTAGTCTAGGCGCTGAAGCAGGACTTGAGTTTGGAGGTTATGCCAACTATTGGAAATTTTCCAAGGTGGCAGAGCTGCCAGGGATAAAAAAATGAAACAATTGTTGAAATTGTATTGAAAATTTCCACTAAGGATGTGACTGAAAATTCCCATCCTTACAGCGTCATATGAGTTCCAGGCTAATTTCGCTGCCTGAATATTGTTTATTATTATTATTATTATTATTATTATTATTATTTTAAACGGTGCACTTAGCAGAGATGAGAGACAAGATAAAAGCAAACCTTTTTTTGAAAAACAATTTTAATCTTGGCGTTTTTTTCTTTCTCAAATTAATGTTTTTTCCCCCCTTTTACTCGAGACAATTTGCAAATCATGCCGTTAAAAGTGTCATCATACGAATATCTTTTTAAATTGCTTTGGCATTGTAGAACAAAAGAAGCTTCACACCGAAAAGCTTAATTCCTCAAGACAATGAAAAAAAATCCCCAAATTCCAGAGAAAATGTCATTAAGGTGCATCATGAAGCAAATGTGCCATTTGAGAAGCAGTTGCACTACTGCTTCATGCCTTCATTGGATGAAAATATCTAAGTGTTAGGAAAATTAAATATCCTGTTCTCAATTTAAGTTTGTCTACGGTTTCTTGAGTCTCTGGCATTTATAAATACCAATATGTGCATTAAGTTCTAAGATTCTACATACAAGGGGAATATAGTTTATACTTCACCTTGCAACCTCTCCGCAAAGAAACAGCTTTGTACTCGGCATCCCTTTCAACACAATTTCATACGCTTCGTTCAATTCCAACAATTCACTCTGTGAAATTCCATCATCACCAAACAGCGTTCGACGAATGATTGAACAACATCTGTCTGTGAATGTACGAGTGATGTTGACAGGCTCGTCCCCCGAAGCCCGGAACTCGTCGATGGTAGCTCGTACTTGGTCGTAGATTGGTCCTGCCATGGCGTCTCTTAATGTGGTCATCCCATACTCCCTGAAAGCTTGGGTGAAGAACTTTCGCTGCACTTTCCAGCTTTCACCGTTAATGAAACCTATACCTAAAGAGATAAGAAAAATGCTGATGATGTGAATAGAAAGAGGTGACGAGATCAAAAAGGTTTCACAAGAGATTTTTCACATACAAGAAAAAAACTAATGACATTATAAATTTGGAAAACTTCGTAAAGGTATGTTCCGAATGTCTTGAATAAGAGCAATATGTTACATTTTAAATAGTAATTTTAAAGTTAAACAGTAGGATTGGTGGTTATGTTACGGAGTAGATAGGCGCTTGTTTCGTCAAGGAACTTATTGTTAAGAAGGGATAGGTAGTCCTTGTAAACGCATCTGTTAACTAAATGGTGGAGTTATAATTCTCCTCTGGCAAGTTGATCTCCGACTGGGCAATTTTAAGTAGTCAGGCAAATTCTAAGTAAACTGTTCTCAAATCACATCAAAATAAATGAATAAATAAATAAAATAAATAAACAAAATAAATTTCTATTTTTTGGTTAAAGTAGGCTCAATAATCAAAAACTGACCTTTAATTGAAATTACAATCTTTCAGTCATGATATCATCTACACTGCAAAATATTGAGTCCCCGCATTTTTTTTTTCCATTTAAAGCACCGCATTTCGAACGAAATGTAGGGCTTTAAAGATTTTCAAACACAAAATGCAACCTTGAAGGAAATAAATAAACAAATAAACACACACGTATTGAAAAAAAAAATTCCAAATGTTACGAATAAATTTAGTTTGAAGGTATTGATATGGTTAAGGAAATATTGTCCAGATAAAAATATAAAAGTAACATACCTTATTTTAAATACTAACCATCTTTAAATACGTAGGACAGCATGCTGAAATCATTAGTTCTCTGGAAGCATTCAGACTTCGACACGTGGGCTTCCCGAACAAGCTTTGCAGTCCCCAGGTTTATGTAGAGTTGGCCAGTAACTCGGAAACTAAAGATGTCACCGTACTTTTTCATCAAGGTATCCATTTGAAGATGGCTGTCTTCTTCTTTTAGGGAAAATAGTAGACCGAAATAGGGCAGGCCTATCGGTCCTGGGGGCAAACCTCTGTTATTTGTGACGTAGTATAGAATAAGCAAGACGAGAGCAACTGCTGTCAGTAAAGCAGGCACGTTAGAAAAAGTTGGAACTATGCTTGAGATCATTTTGTAGTCTCTGAATCCTTTTTAAAAGCTAGGGAACCTGGTAAAAAATACATATTTATAACTTAGTCACTATTCAGATATAAAAATAAAGCAAAATTATGAATAAATTTTAACAGTTTTGTTCTCTTTATAATTTGACATTGGAGCTGTCTATAAATGTTGTAACTCTTTTTTTTTCCAACATTGTTGGCACTTCTCCTCCTATCCGTCACAAAGTGTCACACTTCACCAAACCCATTGCCACTAACTCTCACAGTATGACGTCACCCTCCCCCTCAAAGCATGACATAATTTATGTACAGTCACCATAATATTATCGTCTCAATTTGTGAAAACTTTCTATGCCTCAACAAACCGGTCATCAGCAGGTTTGGCAATTGATAACACTTAAACAAGCAACATCACATGAAACTTGGTAACTCTTAAACAAGCAACATCACATGAAACTGGTAACTCTTAAACAAGCAACATCACATGAAACTTGGTAACTTTTACACAAGCAACACCACAATGTAAATAGGTACCGTAAATAGGTGTATAGGAATAGCGGGGTGATTCGGAACAGAACTTTCTGATCATACAAAGACATTTTTCATAAATATGTCGTCGGGTATTTTTGGCAGTTAAAAATATTTTTTAGAAAAGTAATATCATAATGAGTAGAAAAAATATTTTTGTCATTCTGGCAACACTATTGGCCTCTGTGCAAGGCAGCCAGAGGGAAGCTAATAATAATAATGAATAAATAAATTTGTAAAATAAATGAATAAATGAGTAGAATAAATAAATAAATTAACTAGTAAAATAAATAAAGTGGATAATTCATGTGATTTTCATTTGAGTAATAACAAAAAATTATCATGAAATGTAACCGAAACCGGATCAGACAAAACCCGGTTATAGGTGGCCTGGGCGACAAGAATACATTGGCGACTAATCTATTCCAGAACAAGAATTGTTTAGAAGCTATATTACCTTAAAACAGC
Source organism: Uloborus plumipes (assembly GCA_038373865.1). NCBI lineage: Eukaryota > Metazoa > Arthropoda > Arachnida > Araneae > Uloboridae > Uloborus > Uloborus plumipes. Next base: position 15,396 of record JAXGGA010018795.1, on the reverse strand, counting down.
GTATAAACTCTGAAAAATATTTTTTCAGTTGGTTAAGAATTTAATTTTTAGAGATCTGATTTAAAGTATGTTTATCTTGAGTATGAAAACTAAATTCGTAATTCAGTTTCCTTAAATTCAACTTCCTAGAACATGAGAAAAAAGGAAAAGAAAAAATTAACTTAAACTGATACCTTACTGTTTCCTGATTTCTGTCGACAGCTTTCTTGACTGAACATAAAGGGGAAACAGAATACGCATAAATATTTCATAAAATGTAATTAATTCCAGATGTTTATTTTACTTACATGTAACTAAGTTTACTGCATGCAGTTACTTGACCTCAGTTGCACAAGCGCTTCAACCATTTGTTTTGATAAATTTCAGTCCGATCGAACAATACCCACTTCTTTCTGAATATGATTCAAATAGTTCCGACCTTGATTTGAATCTGACAAGCTCCGTCAATTGCGTTTCTTCTCTCAACAGCTACGTCATGCAACATTTGACATGATACAGTTGCTCTGTGACGTATCTTTTACTAAGAGAGACGTCGGAACCTCGGGATTGGTTTGTCAGAAAATTTTGCTTCCTACTTTTTTGTGTTGTCTAACGTCGCTTTGCCGAGATTACAGCAAATATTTCACCCATTATAAGACCTACAGTTGGAGCAAACGCAACGTTGTAATGCTGTGATTAGGATCTGCGTGACCTTCACAGTGCTGCGGGGTTAGGTTGGGTTTGCCCCGAGAAGGGACCGCGACATGTGCTCATTTTAATGGAATTGAGGAGGAACTTTAGGGAGGGGTTTGAACCCCCCCCCCCCACACACACTGTAAAAAAAAACAACTGCAGTACCACTGGTGAATCTCTAGTGAACAAGAGATCTGCGTGACCTTCACAGTGCTGCGAGGTTAGGTTGGCCCCAGAAAAGGGATCACGACATGTGCTTCTTTTAATGGAATTGAGGGCGAGCTAGGAAGGGGTTTGAACACACACTGTAAAAAAAATAATAAAATGAATAAATAAAAAAACTGCAGCACCACTGGTACCGCTGGACCTTCACAGTGCTGCGAGGTTAGGTTTGACTCAGAGAAGGGACCAGGACATGTGCTCGTTTTGATGAAATGGAGGATGAGCTAGGAAGGGGTTTGAACACAACACTGTAAAAAAAAAAAACTGCAGTACCAATGGTAAATCTCTAGTGAACAAGACTTCTTCAAACTAAAACAAATATATTCTGCAGTACTACTAGAAAATCGCCAGAAAACTGAACATCCATAAACTTTTCTAATAACGGTAGAGCTCCTTCTTAAGTAACGCTGCTAGTTTTACTTTGAAAGAAATTGTATTGTTACTCGAAAAGTTTGTAGAATCCCGGTTTCATAGAGGTCGTCCATGTCAAGTACTATACTCGGCGCTACTTTAAAATAGGCGTATCAAGCTCAGAAATTTTGCGTTGTATCCATGGAAACCGTACGAAAGAAAACAGCTCCTTTCTTTTTTATGCACTGCTGTTGAGGCATTTCATTTATTTTATGTTTATCGAATTAGGCTTACGCTTTTATTTATATCCTTATGTCTCTGTTATTTCTCAACATTTTCTAGCAAATCTAGTCATACATAAACAAAGCAAAAGTTTCTTAGAAAATGTTCTGCTTTATTAATGTTGATTTTTCAATTAAATAATAGTTTACGCACAATGCAATTTTAAACGTTTGCGTTTAACCATTGTGGCAAAAGCTCAGTGGTGAAAACGTCCATAGCGCCGCAACTATGACAACCATCAGAGGAAACGTGCGGAGAGTGGGAAATTAATTTGACTTTGAGTCGCCAGCTCTCATTACCAAGGCTTCACTACACTGTTAAAAAAATGTCCTGAAAATAATGAAAAAATATACGGCAGCTGAGTTGCCGGAGTGTTTCCGTTTCGTTAATTATATTTCCGTGATTTTGAGAAATGTCAGTTCATCATTTTTCCGTTCCTCATTTTTTCGTTTCTTAATTCTCCGTTCTTCATTTTCTCGCTTCCCCGCTTATACGTTATAGGCTTATACCTAGACGCTTACACTTATATATACATACATACACACACAAATATATATATATATATATATACATATATATATATTATATATATAAATATATACAATTCAAACTCTCAAATATCTTGCCTTTAAAAAAATACTTTAGCAATACAAGAATTGGTTTTTTTTTTCATTAAAAATTTTAGTTCATTAAAATAACATGATTTTTTTTTTGTAAAGATTATATCAATTCTCGCATAAAATACTCAAATATTTTGAAGGTGGAATGATCAATGCATAGTATTTCTGAGCGCACAACTTCAAAACATTAAGAAGTATTAACAAGGTGCATTTTTTTTTAATATTTTCTCTTAAGTTTGAATACAAATTAAGTTCTTCCGAAAGTTTCTTTTTTCTTTTTTTCTGAATTTGAAACATTCGTGGTTCCTTTAAAAAAAATCCTGTATTTTCACTGATTTCCTCTATTTTCATACATTTACGTTATGGTATTCATAGTGATCAACACTTTAAGAAATGGACTCTGAAAATTGACGATATTTTTTGTTTTTAATGAAATCGCTTCCAAAGAATAATCTTTAAACTGGTTTAAAAAAACTAAAAAATACGCTTTTAGATGCACTTATAATACATCAACATGTAATATATACTTCAGCTTTTAGTGTTAACAGTATTAAACATATTACTTTTAATATTTTCAAAGAACGTGAATTGATCTTTCATTTAGAGTTACATACATGCATACAAACAAACCGACATGTGAAACTAATAAAAGCGTATTAAAAAAGCTTAGTTTTGAGACTAAGTTTTTTAATCGTTGTGGAAAATTACAAAAATCATTTTACTAACCCTCAGCACTCATAGTTGGTTTATATATGTAACTCTTAAATGTCTATCAGTTCACATCATGAAATAACAAACTATTAAGTCTAGACTCAAATTAAATTAAAAATAATAATAACAAAAATAAAAACATGATAAAAATTGATGGGGCAAGAGCCTTACCTCTTCCTGGACGAAAATCTTCTCTCTAATAGACGACTTACAAAAAAAACAACAAAAGGGGGTATGGATTTTAAAATATACTCACACACCCCTTTGTTGCCCATTTTGCGTGAATGCATTGCGATGAATTATGGACTGATAAACTAAATCTTCTTTAAAATGTCGGACAAGGGAAACTCGGCGGATGCGTCTTGTATCCAACGCGGCATATAGAATCCTTTCAGGAATAGAATGACTTCCAGGAGCGTGAAAAGATCATTTTTTCACAAGTCTTCTAACGGCACAAAATAATTGGGAGAACGCTATAAATCCAGCTTAAGTTTTCCAATCCTTGCAATCTCAAATTTTGAAGCAAAATGGCTTCACAACACTATCGGTTTCTCACTACATTCGAACGATATATGTTTTGGCAAGCGTCCAAGTTTCCAAGTTCCTGGCGCGGGGAAAAAATGATCTGTAATTCACGGAATATGTCTGTTCCTTTAAGGAAAAGATACGTTTTGAAGCGAAAACAGAAATTTTCTGTTAAAATCAGAAAAAAAACTTCCTGAAAATTCAGGTTTTTTTTAACAGTGTAGATAGCACGGGCGTCGTTGGCGGGGGGGACGAGGGGGACATGTCCCCCCCAATATTTTGAACTGAGGAAAAGTTCCTCTCAATATTTTGGAATTCTTACACTTGAGGGAAAAAAAAGGTCAGAGCTAGATATCATTTGTGTATCAAAATTAAATTAGAATTATAGCCCGAACTAAAATTATAAAAACTTCCGTCTCTACATTGCACTTGATGAACCATCTGTGAATTAATCAGTTTCCTACTGTGGGCTTTTTGCGTTTTATGCCATCCTTACCCGAGCAATTATTTGTCTTCTAGTAACAAAACCCGTTAAAATGTGGAAATAAGAAGATCCAATCCCTCCATTCAACAATTGACACTTTCCCTTTTTCTGACCACCCACCTACTCGACGGGGCATTGGAAATAACAAATAGACCTTGGGGTTTGTATTCCTGAACCAAAGAGAAAACCAAGAACCAAGTCCCCCTGAAGATTTTCATTCAATATATTACAACGCCGAATATACAACACTAGAAAAGTGTGGATATCTTCTTTTGCAAAAACAAATTATATTAGAATTGGCTCCTTTGAGAACGTGGCTTAAAAATTGGGAAACGTGACAGCTTGCTATCTAAGAAATAAATTTCCTTTTGTGCACTTTTCCCCATTTCAAATACTTCTCATGATTCTGTCGCAGATAAGACCACCCTCTTTTATTGCACTCTTCTTAACGAGGAAAGAAGACACTGTGTCCAGCTGCATTACAATGGGCACTAAAAAATCCCCTGACCATCCGTAGACCCCCCAGAGAGGAAGGGACTTCAAGAGGGGCACTAATGTGTCCACGTGTTTAGCGATATGGTGTGAGCAAGAATTTTTTTTTTGAAGAACTGCTAGAGAAGGATCTTCCTTCGTGAAAAGCGAATCATTTCATAAAGCTTAGTGCATCCGTGCGGCATCGGTAGCACGGCACTAAAGAGTGTCATATTTGGAGGAAAGATATCATGTAAGTTTTACCCATTTTATTGTTTTTGTTATAACATAAAAAAGACATTACAAAATTTCTTGTTAACTTCATATACCTTTAACGGTAAGGCAGGGCCGCCGTTTGGGGGGGGGATACTGGACCTTTAGTACCGGGGCCCGGAGCTTTGGGGGGCCCGTAAGGTTATGAACATGTTTTTCCCGTTTTAGTGTCAATAATTTCATTTGAAAAAAAAAAAATCTCGCTTTCCATTGCCGATTCTCAATATGAAACAATTGCTAGTACAAACACTAATGAATGAAACACGCTTGCGCAAAGGAAATTGCATCGCTTTTTAAAATCATATGGCGACACAAATAACGTGAAAATAAAATCAGGTGCACACTTTCGTAACTAAAAAAAAAAGTATTTCAGAAAAAAAAATTTTTTTTTCGCTTTTTTTTTACAATTCCAAATGTGCTGAAAGAACAGCATTAAAATATGCAATTTGGGGGGGGGGGGGTTGCCCGGCATTAAAATTGGTACCGGCCCCCATCGCTGGTAGCGGCGGCCCTGGGTAAGAGTGAGCACGGAGCGATTTTTAAGACATCAGTATCACAAATTGCTTATGCATAGAAGGAAATACTAATGTGCCCACAAGGGCGAATCTAGGAATTTTCAAGGGAAGGGCAATTGGTCTTCATAACTTACTTTTATTATGTATACTGGTTCACAAATATTAATAACAAAAATTTCGGACTTGAATTCCGAAATATTTCTGGGGGAGAAGCCCAAACCTTCTTCCCCCAACATTTGAAACTTGTCTAAAAAGTTTTTTTGAGTTTCAGCATCGCGAGAGAAAAACTACCGGTGGAGAGGTCCTCAAAAAAGGGGGCGATCGCCTCCATCGCCCCTCCCTTGAATCCGTCCTTGTGTGCCCTTTAATGATACTCCCCTAACATATGTAGACTTTATATAGAGTTTTGTACTAAACTGATTTTTAGCTGAAATGCTTATTCGTATTTATTTACAATGAACATTACAAGATATTTGATTGGAATATTTTCGATGAGTATATACTAATCAGTATTAAGATCCTTATTTTTTGATCGAAGTAATTTAAATTTTTGAGCAAGTTAAATAATACACAACAAGAGAAAATTACCTGTATTTTCGTGTTTGCTTACTAATTTTTCTTATTTTTGCAGTTACTAATTGATATACATTTTTATGAAATTTGAGTTGCAAAGAAAACGTTCAATATTAGCAATGTTGATAAACGAAATATTTTTATTCTAAGTTAGAATTATATTTTCAAATAACTAAGAAACAGTTTACGTGAAAAATATTCTGTTTTATCTTTTAAGTGATGAAATAATAAGGCTTGTTTCGTTGAGTATTATTTGGATAACTAAATTCTTTTTAAAAAGTTGGGACCGACAAAATATTTTATCGCTGCATTTCCATGAAAATTTGTAAAAAGAACTGAATTATCATTAAAAAAAGCAAGTTACTATTCATACAAATTATTTTTAATTGAAATTTTAAAACCTAATTTTTAACTGAGAAATATAAATTTCAAAATGGAACTTTCAAAATTAGGTGAAAGCATCGTTCTTAGCATAGGCACAATTGAAGCAAAACAAATGCTTTTATGAAGGAGAGGGTAAGGAACAATAATAAAAATTAATTAAATAAAAAAAAATATTAGAAAGATTTCTCACATATTGTTGAAGATCAAAATGCTAGATGAATAATTATAAAGGGATTTTTTTTCCTGGCATATTACACTGCATATTAAGAAGTCAGAACTTTTTAGACAGTCTTCTCCCTGAAAACTTATATTTAATCGTTTTTAGCCTACTTTCCCTTTAAAAAAAAAAGAAAGACGAAAAAAGTATGAAAAGTAGCTTAATGCATCTAAAAAATATCGCCAAGTCCTAAAAATATCTCCAAGTTAAAAAAATATCGCCAAGTCTAAAAAATATCGCCAAGTTAAAAAAATAAAAAGGTAAAATGAATATCGAAAAATTAAAAATTTGAAAGTAGGGTATTGAGATGGGGAATTTGTGTGTCGGTCGGTCGGTCTGTCTGTCCCCCCCTAATAACTTTTGAATGAACATTCTGATTTGGACAAACTTCTTTTTGTTGGAAAGATCTCGACGAGTATAGCTCATTCCCATATTTGATTTTTCGATCTGAACAATTTTTGGTTCAACTTTGAACCGTTCAAACAACCTGTTCCGCGATGCTAACTTTTGAATGAACAGTCCGATTTGAACAAACTTTTTTTTGTTCGAAAGATCTCATCAAGGATACTTCATTCCCGTATTTACATTTCCGATTTGAAAAATTTTTCGTTCAACATTGAACCGCTCAAGCAAGCTGTCACCCCTAATAACTTTTGAGTGAACAGTCCGATTTAAATAAACTTTTTTTTTTGTTTGAAGGATCTCATCAAGGATACTTCATTACCGTATTTAAATTTTCAATTTGAACATTTTTTCGTTCAACATTGAACCGTTCAAGCAACCTTTCCCCACCTAATAACTTTTGAGTGAACCGTCCGAATGGAATAAACTTTTTTTTGTTTGAAAGATCTCGGAGAGGCTCATTCCCATATTTCGCTTTTTGATTTGAACCATTTTTCGTTCAATATTGAACCGGTCAGAAAAAAATTTACCATTAGCGCATACGGGGAATTTAAGTTGAATGTTGATACTGAACTTAAAGTCGGATTTCCTTCAAACTAACTTTGTAAGAAAATGGTTTTGATAAATAATGTTTGTAAAGTACTTTTCTGAATAATCCTTCTGTGAGGACTCTGATTCCGACTCCGACTACGCAAACGTGGCGGAAATGCAGGCTCAGAAAAAAAAATGACTGACTGTGCAGACGATTTTTTGTTTATTTATTCATTTGTTTTATTTTATTTATTATTATTATTATTTTTTTTTGGCAGACGATTTTTTTTAACAAAAATGTTTCATTCACTAGGGTGTTTTATTCTTTATTTATATTTAACAACTGGCAACGGATTAAAAGTGAAATTCGAGATATTTTATCAACGGACGAGTTTTTTTTCTTTCTTTGATAAAATGTGTTTTGATGTACTTTGTACTTTTAATTTTTTTTTTTTTTTGAAAACAATTGAGGAATTTTTCTACGGCAGAACTGTAACAGTTACATTCTTTAAAAGGTGCGACAAAACTTTATTTATTCATTTATTTACTTTTTATGTGTCTATTTCATCTGATGAGAGGGGTATATTTTGCTTTTAGAAATCAGCTTTAAGTGCTAAAAAGGTATGTTTGACATAATTTTTAGTCTCAGATAATTAAGAGAACAATGATCAGATGCTAGAATGCCGATGACCATGTACGGGAAAGTAGGCTGGTTTAGTTCTTGACAGAACTTCTTGTTAACTGAGAAATATAAATTTCAAAATGGAACTTTCAAAATTAGGTGAAAGCATCGTTCTTAGCATAGGCACAATTGAAGCAAAACAAATGCTTTTATGAAGGAGAGGGTAAGAAACAATAATAAAAATTAATTAAATAAAAAAAAATAATATTAGAAAGATTTCTCACGTATTGTTGAAGATCAAAATGCTAGATGAATAATTCTAAAGGGAATTTTTTTCCTGGCATATTACACTGCATATTAACCCTCGTGGGTCCCTCCCATTTCAGTTACACTCAAGACCCTTGGGGTCATAAACGACCCCAATGCTTCCTTTAATTAATTCATTATAATTATTGAATGTTACATGCATTATTTAAGTTCACACACTTTTTAATGCTAAAAAAAACAAAAAATAAAAAGATACAATTAAAGTAAAATTTAGTTTATGAATTAAAATTATAATTTTAGAGCAAAACTTACAATAACTGTAGATCTATTTAGACCTGTTACAGACCTGAAAAAACATGATTTTGCAAGTGAATTTCAAACACTTATGACATTTTTCAATGCATTTTCTGTCCAGTTCTCTTGGACAAAAGTTGCAACTTCCTCTTTTTTTGGCCTTCTGGGGAAGTGACCCCAAGGGTCTTATGTGCAAAAAATGCAATTCGGGAAAAATAAAACACAATAATAGCATTATTTTGAATAGAAAACTAGAAGAATAAAAGCCACAAAATGCCATTAAAAACAAATGGTTGATTAACAAAGTATATTAAACAGAAATTGCATTGGGGTCACATATGACCCCAAGGAACCCACGAGGGTTAAGAAGTCAGAACTTTTTAACCGACTTCAACAAAGGAGGAGGTTATCAATTCAAAGCGTATGTTTTTTTTTTGTTTGTTCGCACATAACATGAGATCTACTGAACCGATTTGGACGATTTTTTTTTCAATCGATAGGAGATGGTGTAACTTAGGTACCATGTACTCATATGACGACATTTGTTCACTAGAAAAAAAGTTATTATGGAAAACAGTAAATTTCATGTCATTTCCCCATTAAATGATTAAATTTTCAATCCATTGTTGCAAAAATTTTTGCCTCGCAACAGCAATATTAATAGTAATCAGGGGCGCACCCAGGATTTAACTTAAGGGGGGGCTAATTTCTGACATCAAGCATCCCTACCCTTTTATATCCAGAGGCCATAGGATTAAAATTTTAAAATCGCGAAAATAATAAACTTTAATAGATTACCCCCCCCCCCCTTCTTCTTATTTATTTTTTCCGGAATAATAGTACAGAGCTTTGCTTTTTTGATTGGAAGCTCTCTTGCTTCTGTTAAATTTTATGTGAATTTTTTACTTATTTATCAAATTGTGTTTATGTAAGAAAATAAATGGTAAATACTATGAGGATCTTCCAATCTTAGTGAAGATAAGGTGATTAATGCACTCAATGAGAATAGCGTTATGATACGAATCAAGACCATTAGTATTATGAACAATGACATAAAGTGGAATATTCAAATATACTGATAGGGGGTTCATGGGTTCTAACCGGAAGAATTTCTGAAAAGTGATTCCAAAAACACAACAGTTAGACAACTTTTGGTCATGTTAAGGAGAGACCATTTTTTGATGTTGAAATTCCAAAAACGAAATGTATAACTATCTCAGTTAATCTTACCAGGAAAGTACGCGATCATGGAATAATGAATTTTTTTTTAATTAGTACCAATCTAAAGAGCATTGTAAAACATGTTTCTGGACGCACGCGTTTTTGCCCTTGCGCCCCCGTTATCGAAATATAAGGTCCTAAAGTCAGCTATTTTTTTTTTTTTTAAATCGCCAATTTTAGCGAGTCATAATGAAACTGGAAGCTGCGGTGCGATTACGCTATTTGCGTCCAACGGGAAACTTGATTCCCATTTTTGGTCATCTGCAAAGCTTTTGAAAGACGGCTTTACAATAATCTTTTACTTTACCTGTGCGAGCAGGGCCGGATTAAGGGTGTCGTAGGCCCTAGGCACTCCAGCAGTGTAGGCCCCGAAAAAAATTTTTTTAACTGAAATTGACCGCTAATATTAAGTCATAATTTTGTTGCAGATATAAATCCGAAAATGTGATGATGCGGTAAAATAACTATTTTATTTTGGGATTTTAATGTTTTTATTTTTCATAGAGCCATTTTCAATAGCCATAATTCCAGAATTGAGTTTATCTGCAACAAAGCAACTTTTATATCTACTAAATTCCATGCAGAATTCCAGGGTTTTAGTACATGAACATGACAAGACTTTAGCCGCCGGCCCGGCGACTAAAGTCTTGTCATGTCCCGGCGGCGCCGGGAAAACCTCTCGGACGGGCACATGCGTTTGACACCAGTTGGCCACGTTTCCATGCCCACCACCAAACGCTTGCGCGCGATTGAGAGGGTTTCCCTGCTGCTAAGGTCTTTTGTTTTAGTAGCTCAGTTGTGGGGGTCCTGGCGGCGTTGTCTGTTCGCCCGTCACTTTAGCAAGCCCAGGACGGCGGGTTCGATTCCCGCCCTCGCTCTGGTTGTAACTTCCTTCTACGTGAGCGTAAACTCTGTCCTGTACTGTCTTGTACTATCTGTCATATTGGACCTGAGTTCATAAACGGGTCCTGTGTGACCAAGTACACGAGCTCGAAATATGTGTTGTAAATAAACAAATAAACAAATAAGCTCAGTTGTGTATTAAGTTAATATGTAAACACCACGATAGAGCGTGTATGCCTGTGCTTGATTTAATCACGCTCAACCCCAAGTCAATCTTTAGTTTAAAAACTGTGTGTGTGTGGAAGTTAAATTTATTAAAGGTAAGGTAAGTAAAGAAAAGAAAAGTTGTTTTTATACTCTACTTATTACAACCTAGTTTTTGATTCTGGAATATTGCTTCATTCCATTATAAATAATAGAATTCTCATTTTATCACTTCTTATTAGTATAATAGTCCGCCGTAGAATGCAGCACAATGCAAGGAACTTTGAGTAGGCCGACTATGGGGTGGTTTGGCCATACTATTGTAAAAAATCTCCAGTAGTAGTCGTAGAAATAGTACAGTTCAAATCACCTTTGGAATAGCTTAATTTTAATCCATACTCGTAAATCCGGTTTCCTTTTTACAAGTTTAAAATGAATTACTTAACAAATTTAAAATAACTTTTTAGCTTTCTGATAGCATAATAAAAGCGAAGGGCGCAAACTAAAATGTATATTTAAAGGTGACGAGAAGAAGGAGAAAACAAGTTTAAATTTTAGTTTGTGCGTGCCCATCGCTTTTATTATGGTATATCAGAAAGTTAAAAAATTATTGTAAACTTTTAAGCGCAATTTATAAAAGCTTTTTTTAAATATTTTTTTTAGCGAAAAATGTCTGATGGATATAAAAGAAAACACCAAAGTGGACATGAAAAACGCAAAAAGAAAGAGTAAAATTAAAGGGTCTTTATTGAAATATGTTAACATTTCTAAGGAGACAGAAGATAATGCAGATGCGGTAGATATTTCCTCGATCGAGGTTAGACCTAAAGAAGCTGAGGCTTGTTGGGACTCGCAAGAATGTTCAACCAATAAAACTGAGAATGTCACAGAAGACGAGGCTGACGGGGGTTTACGTATCCGTCTGACTTAGAAGAAAACTTTGTTGATGAGTATTTGATTTTTTCAAATTTGTACCCCAACACCACCTCTATAACGGATCTCATCAAATTACAAATAAAGGATAAACTTGTGTCAAGTTTCTCAAATGTTAATATTGCATTGCGCATATACCTTTCGATACTGGGTTCGAATGCAGAAGGAGAAAGATCGTTCTCCAAGTTGAAGCTTATAAAAAATTTTATGCGTTCAACTATGGGTCAAGAGAGAACTTCGTCACTGGGCCTTCTGTGTATTGAAAGTGATGTCGCTGGCGGCATTAATTTTGAAGATATAACACACGAATTCGCTGTGTCAAAATCCCGAAAAAAGGAGTTATTTTAGGATCTACTTAGTAAACCAAACGTTTTGTATTCGTATTTTTTGTGTGTTTGTATTTACATATATTATTTTGACCTTCACTATCTATATCTATAAAAATGAGTGTATGTATATATACTTGTTCTCTATACAAATCCACAGTTTGCGTCAGATTTTCATCAAACTTGACACAGAGGTTCCTTGATGCCCTAGAATTCTCATAGGCGGGGTCTTGAAATTTTAAAAAATCTAAAAAGCTCAAATTTAAATTTTTTGTCAAAAAATCACCCTTTTATAGGAATCTAGACTATTTATATTGTAATCGAGATAGACCTTTTAGCATTCAAATTGATGAAATTTAAGATTTTTAAATATGAGTATATTTTCCAACAATGATTACGATTAAAGTAATGAATTTTCAATTTAAGGCTCACCTATTTCCTTTTAGCATTGAAATAAGTAAAAAACAATCATAATTCATGTGGACTTTATAAAAGAACCACGGGTTTGAATTTCAAATTTGCAATGCGACGACAGTTGCGTCTGTAATGGAGATAAGCCTTCAGAACGAGAAATAGATTTATTTCTGAATTGTAATAACTTTTACTTTGTAGGTGGGAACAATTACTAGAGAAAAGTTAATATTTTAAATTTGGCGGGTGAAATTGACGCAATTTTTTCACTTCCATGTGCATATATTTCATGCCAGTGGACGCGGCTAGAGCCGCTATATATACAGGCCGACGCATCAAGCTTAAGTTTTACCACTTTGGATCCAACTTATGAACTGTGACTTTCAGTTTTCATTGTTGCGGCGCTAGGGTTACCAGAAAAAGTTTCGGGACATTGCCAAGCTTTGTTAAATTCACGTGAAAAATTACCAAAACGCGATAACTCGCCAGAAAAGACAACCACTCACCGAAAAAGACATTTCTCAATCACGTTCTGGATCCAAAGTGGTCAAACTTAATCTTGATGCGCCGGCTCGTCTATATAGGGGCCTTAGACGCGGCAAAGCACAGACAACATTTATCTTTAATTTTCACCTTTTGATAAGACTATTTTTCTGTAAACGTTTAACTTTCTGTAATATTTTAGTTTTTTTCAAAGTTACTAAGAGATAGAGATGTACCTAAGAGATAGATTGATGCAAATTATTTTATACCCATGTGAATAGAATTCTTTCAAACTTTTTTTTCCCTGAATGCTATGTTGTATTAATAAGCACCCGGGCGACGCCGGGTATTAAGCTAGTATAATATAAAAATGTTTATAAGTTTTTGGGGTATTTTTATTTCAATATATTTTTTTTTCAAAGCCCTAAGACCTTTGGTCTTTGTAGGCCCTTTGGCCTTCGTAGGCCCTAGGCACGTGCCTACTGTGCCTAATTGGTAATCTGGCCCTGTGTGCGAGTTAAAGCAAAAAGCTACGATCAAGCCTATGATATGGAAAGCAGAAAGCTTTTTAAAGAGGAAAAACAATTTTAAACAACACATCACAATTAAATTTTATCGTACTATTTGCGATCGAAGCAGGTCCTTTGTTTAAGGCTTCTCTTCACACAGAGTCTGAAAGCTTCAGATCCAATGTTAACCTACGGGAAAAATTGACTAAAGGTTTTACAACTTCCTTTTAAGTTTTTGACTCCGATTTTTTTTTCGAGTATTTTTCAAGCCTATTTCCGAGTCTTGTATTTTCTACTTTTTTGAAATTTGCATTTCTCTATTTTTTAAAAATCGTGAAAAAATGAATTTCGTCAAAAACAAGGTACTGTTGCACATTTCGCTCAATAAAAAGTTAGCAAATCATGCTATCGAAATTTTAACTTGTAGCAGACACGCAAAACATTTTCAGCTTTCTCCCGAGACTTCGTTTGTGAAAATGCGACCAATTTTTAAATCAAAACAGGACGCCAATTATTGAAAATATTTCCAAAAAAAGCTCACTTTCTTCCTTAGCCACGCCTTCCATCGGATTCTCTTCTTGTCGAGGGGAAACGGGGAAACCTCTGAGGGGGTGTGAAGATTTACAACTACCCATTAGCCCCCCCCCTGACCCTTACTGCTGTATTCCGTTTTCGCACGAATTGGGGGTGGGCCTAGGAGGCGTAGACCCGCCTACTGGGCTGTCAGGAGGGTAATTAGGATGAGGAGATGCGCTCTTTCACTAACGTCGCAGGAAAAATTGGCACATTGGCGTTTTCGTTGGCTTTTCCTAAAGGGTTACTTTTCACAGGGTATGCGCAATAGGGTGGAGCGAAAAAATTTTTTTTGATAATTAATTTTGGGCGGGGTGGGAAAGTTGTTCTGTCAAATCAACTTCCTGAATATAAAATATCTTTTAAAAATATTGATATTTAATACTGCCCCAACAATATTGAAGATTTTAAAAAATCATAGAAATTGCCATTTTTCAGAATTTTTTTTTAACTTTTTTTTTCGATAATCATTTTTGGTCGGTGAAGAAAAGTTGTTTTATGCAATACAAATCCTGGATACAAAATTTCTTTTTAAAATATTAGTATTTAATTATACCACAATAATATTAAACATTTTACAAAATCATAGAAATTGCAATTTTTTAGATATATTAGTTAAACTTACAATCACATTAACGACAATGATTAAAATATCTACTTATACTGGTCTGTATTGTCCTTTAATGTTAAAAAATGGCATTTGTTTGCGTGACTCCAAACAAGTTTTAATAAATCCATCCCGTCTGATAGGTCCACAAACCGAAGCGGACGCTTCAGTTACTAGTTTCACGCACCTTTCAGTGGCTTGATTGGGGCAAGGGAATAGCTTGACATGGGATACTATGATATTATTTGTAGTTTGTGGATGCATGATGCACCCTGAGATAACTTGATCATTAAACTGCTTGGTTAACGGCTGCTCAGTGACTGTCACATTAGCCCAATTTATTATATCAATGTATTCAGTAGCTGCGAAGTTGAACTTAGGAATTTCAAATGTGCGAATAACATGCCTTGAAGGTTTATTTACCTACCGTGCCTTTAAAATTCTGCGCAATGCCAAAACTTGTACGTCCTGCCTGTCGTCAGCTCACATTGCAATAAGAATATTTTCGAGATGTCCGAAATATCCGTTTCGTTGAATTACTTAGTCGATGACCGCTTTTAATGAGTTCGGTAAATACCGCAATTTCGGGAGTGTACAACAAATCTTTTTAACTGCTACAACCGGAAGGTGTTCACAGCCTTTTAGTTATTTGCCAACAGGTCCTGAAAAACTTTGAGGTCCAATTGTACTACCGTCAAGGTGTTCGAAAATGTGGCGCAGAATAAGCTCATTTGCATGCAGTTTACATACAAACCAGTGTAATGGCTTTTCAAACTTTGTTTCCAAAATTCGAAGGACACCTCCTTGCACTCCAGTATTAACTGCCGTTCCGTCGCTGCCAATAACAGCAATTTTACTATTATCAATATT
>JAXGGA010018794.1:0-21360 GCA_038373865.1 Uloborus plumipes | reverse complement strand
TAACCTCTAATTTGCACAAAGAATAAAAGTCTTGAATTAAATTGCTACTAATTATTAAAAAATTTTAATTATAAGTACTCCTAAATTGGAGTGCTGATCGCAGACTCCCACTCCCCTTTTTTTGAATTTTTATGTCCAATTAACATAACTAACAATGTGTTAATGTAATGTTATTGACAATAATATGAAAATTAGTTCTAAGAAGTTTGATAAAATATCGAAATTATTTTGTGAAAATTAGGAAAATGGGAAAAAAATTTCTCTCGGAAATGAACTATATACTATTTCTACGCTCGGAATTGTATAAGAGAGAAAAAACAGTGATGGTAAAATTGGTAATATTAAAAACAATCATCCTTATTATTAATCGGTTCAGCCGATTAATCGGCCGATTATCAACGACCGATTAATCGGTAATCGGTAATCGGCCAATTTGCTTATCGGTGCATCCCTAGTCATAATATTTATTTTAACTAAGTGGAAAATTTAGAGCTAATCTAAAAAGTGTATTCATAAGTTTCGTAAATGGTACTTGTACATTTGATATTTTACCATAGCGACTCTCTCATGTAGCAGGACCACGCCCACTTATCGCTAAACTGGTTCTTGCAGCCAGGGCGGTTATGCAACACATTTTCCACAACAATCATATTCATTAAAATATTTTTTTCCAGCGTAATACGCATTAGTAAAAATAGTTTAAAAAATAAGACAACACATCGAATAAAGTAAATTTTACAAGTATTTAATCAAAATTATCGTCAACAGTAAAATCCTGTTTAATCACTTCTTAAGAAATTTATTCAATTACTAATATATCCTTCTAAATGGGTAAATGCATTTCAATGGAAACTACATTGAGTTCCGCGAAGCTTAAAACAATTAAACCCAAGAATTGTAATTATGTCATTTTTTTGCTGTCTGGTAAGATTGCGAATCACTCGTTCGTACACATTTTTAATAAATTTGAAGCACAAAAGCAAGCAAAAATGGCAGCACTTATTGATGGAAAGCAACTTACTTCAAGAGAAGCACTTTTTCTTGGCCGTTACTCACAGTACACATATCCCCTAGAAGATTAACATAAAACCAAATAACGCCCCAAAAACAACACACAACTTTTAAAATAATCAGATAATTTATTAGAATAATTTTCATAAACTAGTAAATAGTTGCAAAAATAAATAAATAATGCATCGAATAAAGTTAATTCTGCAGGTTTTTAATTAAAACTATCCTTATTAGTAAAATCTCGTGTTAATAACTTCTTGAGAAACTTTTTTAATTACTAATATATCCTTACAAAATAGTTAAATTCATTTTAACTGAATTTTCAATTGCGTTGCGTGAAGCTTAAAACAACTAAAACCAAGAATTGTAATTATGTCATTTGTTTGGCTGTCTGGTAAGATTGCAAAACACTTGTTCGTACACATTTTTTATAAATTTGAAGCACACAAGCAAGCAAAAATGGCAGCAATGGATGGCCTTTGTGATTCCGGGGAAACACTGTACCCTATTCTTACTCACACAACACATGCCTCTAAAGATTAACATTAAACCGCCCCAACAGCTACATAACATTTCTGAAATAAACAGATAATTCATAAAAATAATTTTTCTGCCTCAACATAGATTAGTAAAGAAACTTCAAAAGTATAGGATAACAAATCGAATGAAGTAAATTCTACAATTTATTAAAAATATATCATTATCAGTAAACTCCTGTTTAATGACCTCTTAAGAAAATTGAATTAATTGATAATACGTATAACTCCCTACAATATATAAACGTATTTAAAAAAAATTACAATTGCGTTATATCCAGCTCAAAACAACTAAACACAAATCTTGTAATTATGTCATTTGTTTGCTGTCTGGTAAGATTGCGAAACACTCGTTCATACACATTTTTAATAAATTTGAAACACAAATTCAAGCAAAAATGGCAGCACTTATTGATGGATGGCCCTTGTGCCTCAGGGGAAGCACTGTACTCTACCCTCACTCTCATAATACATCATTCTAACAGATTAACATAAAACCAAATAACGCCCAACAACTACGTACAATTTCTAAAACAATCTGATAGTTCTTAAAAATAATTTTTTGACGCAATATAAATTAGTAGAATGTTTAAAAAAAAAAAAAAATAACGCATCGAAAAAATAAATTCTACAGGTTTTTAATCAAAATTAAGTAAAATCCTGTTTAATCACTTCTTAATAAACTTATTTAATTACAAATATATGCTCCCCAAATAGTTAAAAGCATTTAACCCAGTTTGGAATTGCGTTGTGGGAAGCTGAAAACAACTAAACCCAAGACTTGTAATTATGTCATTTGTTTGCTGTCTGGTAAGATTGTGAAACACTCGTTCATACACATTTTTAATAAATTTGAAACACAAAAGCAAGCAAAAATGGCAGCACTTATTGATGGATGGCCCTTGTGCCTCAGGGGAAGCACTGTACTCTACCCTCACTCGCATAACACATCCCCCCAGCAGATTAACATAAAACCAAATAACGCCGGAAGTTCAGCTATTTTCGTTCACGCTAATGCACTCAGTAATCAGGCTTAATTATCCGGCTAAAGTTTCCCGGAATTTGTTCATTAAATAGCAAATATGCCTAGGAGGGGAGTATGCATAGAGCGCTCGTCAAAAAATTCCTAAAGGTCGCGCCAGTTATGTTCGATCTAATTCTTAAATGCTCATGCTTATCGAAAAAAATAATAATTTGCTAAGTACACATATATTGATTGTTTTTTTTTTTTTTTTTACTTTTTTTTCAAGCGCTCTCTCAGAAGGAAAAAAATCAAGTGGTTTGAATATAATTTGCTTAATGTTATTACTAACTACCCATTTTTTATGAACTAAAGTTTAGTCAAAGACAAAAAATGCATTTTTTTTCTTTTAAAAAGGAAGTTCCTTCACTTATCTAAACGATTGCAATTACAATATTGGTAAGCTTCAGGGGTGCCCACAGGGGGAATTACGGCGCAAGTTGCACCATCAAAATGGGGCGGGGGGGATCTTTTAAAACAAATTTATTTATTTGAAGTATTTATTTATTTATTTTTTTTTTTTTTTGTAATTTACATTTTTTACTATTTTTTTAAATAAACATTATTCATTAATTAATTTTTTAATTCAAATTATTTCTGTTATTACTTTTTTATTTTCTTTTTTATTTATTTGTGTGTGTGCGCTTGGAATGTCTGAAAAGGAAAAAAAAAGTCATTCTATTCTGCGAATAATTTGTACTTCTACAAAATTAATAATAAATGAAAAAATAATAGTTATAATTTAAAAAATAATAATAACTTAAAAAAATAAATAATTAAAAAAATAATAAAAAATTACTAAAAAAATAAATAAAATAAAAAAGAAGGGTAAAAATAAAAAATAAAAAGCACAAGAGAGTTGTGAAATTTTTGTGGCGGGGGGGGGGGATTTGCGCCATTGAGCTTGGGGGGGGGGGGATGGGGACCCCTGGTAAGCTTCGTCTGCATAAAATGCTTCAATACGTAAATCACCATGAACTGTTTTTTACTCATTAAAAAAATAAGTTATCTGGAGCACACTGCAAAAAATGAACTATTGTTATTACAGTGTAATACTGGCAGAGGAGGGGCTCCAACTCAAAACTACAAAATGCACAGTAATAAACTATGAAACTAGCAATTTTATAGTTTCTTACTGGAAAGTGAGAAATCTCACAATTTATTTCCGTAAAATATAGCTGTATTATAATGCAAAAACAACAATACAATACTTGCAGCAGAGGTTCCTGTTTAAACTGTAAAATGTGCGGTGATAAACTGTTAAATTAGCAATTGTACAGTTTATTATTGTAAAATTAGCAATTTTACAGTTTAGTACTGTAAAAGTAGCAATTTTTTAAATTGTATTACTATAAAACTAGCTATATCATATTGTAAAAACAACATTCATTTTTACAGTGTACTTGGAGGAATCTATTGCCCTCCTTTCTATTAGTCACTCCTTCTTAGAACTTCAAGTAATTAAATTTGTATCAATTTGAAATTTAGGTTAGTTACATTTGCTCATGAGATGACACTACTTAATTTTAGTTCTCAAGAAGCGACTTCAGTAATACGTTCACCAGCGGTGAAAATAAGTATTTCACTAAATGCAAAATGTTTTTCTCCATATAATTTACCGAACCTGAGCCTTGACGACTAAAAAATACACAAAGAGTTTTTAAATTAAAGCTTTGGGTAATACATGTTTTGTTTCAAAAGTTGCCAAACACGTTTTAATTTCTGTGGTTACTCCTGGGAATTCTGAATAAAATCTGTATTTAGATGCAGCATCTATAATTTAATAGCTTGGAGGATGAAGGGGCTATGTTATATTTTGAAAAATGAACACTCTGGACAATGGTAAGCAATGTATACATGTAAGCAAATGAAACTTGGTACATCATAAAGTAAATGTCATTAGAAAATTTTCATACACACACTAACGACACAACCAGAAAACAAAAAAGCTGCAACAATAAAATTTGGAATTTAATCACTCGCAATTTCGGTTTTGTCACATAAACCCTTCATCTCCCAAAACCTTCAATTGACTTCTCCATCATCCTTTCGCTCTCCTGCGTCCTTGTATTTAGTGTCTTCCCCAAATTATTTTTAGGAAGTCACTGCGGCCTGTTTTTTTTTTTTTTTTTGCATTTACATATCTTTACATATCTTTACAGGAAACAAGTCGCACGGTGTTATACTACACTGCAACGTTTCTTGACAAAAATATCGTGACGTCAGCGTGACGTTAGCCTATGAAAAACGAGCTAGATAAAACGTCACAGCCTACTTGGTGAATTAGAGGAGATCGCTTACTGCTTGTGAGCTCTTATTGGCTCCGCCCGTAGTGACGTTTAGTGTCAAGTTAAGTTGCTGTCTTGTATAGTTTAGGTGATTCGTGATGGCCGTTGCTGTGCACGTGTCATTCTATATCACTGAATAACAATAATTGCGGTAAGTACACTGCAGAAAAGAAACCGTTGTTTTTACAGTATAATACTGGCAGCAGAGGTTCCAGTTTAAAACTGTAAAATGCACAGTCATAAACTGCAAATTTAGCAATTTTACAGTTTAGTACTGTAAAATTAGCAATTTTACAGTTTAGTAGTGTAAAATTAGCAATTTCACAGTTTGGTAGTGTAAAATTAGCAATTTTACAGTTTAGTAGCGTAAAATAGACAATTTTTACAGTTTGCTAATTGTGCTACTAAACTGTAAAATTAGCAATTTTACAGTTTAGTAGTGTAAAATTGGCAATTTTTACAGTTTGTTACTAAAAAATTAGCTGTATAGTACTGTAAATACAACATCATTTTTAGCAGTGTACGATAACACGTAGAGACGTATGGCGGTAGCCTATTAGAACTTTACTGCTCACTCTTTTATTCAAGCTCCACAACAGAGCTGTTGGTTCGCTATTCTTTAATTGGTAGCTGAAAAACTCAAAAAGGCTTTTTTGAATCATCCTGTATATCGTTACACTGTAAAAAATGAATGTTGTTTTTACAGTATAATATATCTAATTTTATGGTAATAAACTGTAAAAATTGCTAAGTTTACAATAATAAACTCAAATTGCTCATTTTACAGTACTATCTTGTTTTTTACTAATTTTACAGTTTATTACCGTGGATTTTACAGTTTTAAACTTTCACCTCTGCTGACAGTATTTTACTGTTTTTTTACAGTATAATGCAGCTACATTTTATGGCAATAAACTGTAAAACTTCTAACTTTACAGTAATAAACTGTAAAATTGCTAGTTTTACAGTTTATTACTGTGCATTTTACAGTTTTAAATTGGAACCTCGGCTTCCAAGTTTTACACTGTAAGAACAATAGTTCATTTTTTGTAGTGTATATAGATCATAAGTAGATTTAACTCAGCATTGGATAGTCTTTTTTGAGCTAACATTTTCTTTTAAATATACTGCATTAGTAAATTTTGCAAGAGTAAATACTTTTGCGCAGATAAGCATGAAATAAGCACTTGCCTTTAAAAATTATAAAAATTTCTTTAAAATCTTCAGAAAAGTTTGAATGAAAATCGCCGTTTTCTGTTGCAATGTAAAAATGCCGACAATATAAACAGCATAAACAAAATATGGAAATAATTTCCTTGCTAGTAGAGAAATCCCATTTAAAAATGAAGAAGGGAAGGGAAAAGTGAATATCTTTGTTGAAAAAACATAGGAAATAACTATCAAAATAATAAGTGATGTGCGTAAATCTTGTCCTTGTCGCATTTCCGTTAAGAATAAATAAGTAACATGGGGACTAAAATCTTTTGCAGCAGGTGTGATTTTCTAAACTATTTCTAGAACTAAAGTTGATCTGCAACTATGACGCATTTTACTTTAAAGTGCACTTATGTTTAAAGCCTATTTTCTTAACATTGTGTTACTAACCAAAAAATTTAAATTTCTGTTGTAAAAGGAATTATACACAATTTGAAGAGTTTAGTGTCGGAAACTTAATAAACATGCAATTTGTTCTCGCATGTAAACGATGTAAAACGATATTTTTCAACCAAAATAGCATTTTTATATAGTGTTTTTTATGTTTCGATCTCTTGTGTACATTAGGACCTTGAGTGTCATGTGTAACAATAAATTATTACAAAAAAACTCCACATATTTAACACCACCAACTATAATTGTGGCACACCTAACTTAGCAGCACTGTAAGGGTTATATGCAGATCCTAATAACAGTGTTACGATGCCGCCAGGTTAAGTTTGTCCCAACTATAATATATATATACGTGTTATATATATTTAAAAGCATAAGCAAAAAATGTTTAAAAATGCACTTACCAAAATTGGAAAAAGCAATGTACCCAAGTAGCACACTTCGTTTTTTAAAGGTTGTAAAATGGTTATTAACATTGTAACAACCGTTTAAAAACGTTTATAAAACGTTTAAAGGTTATTTGTGCTACCTGGGTAATATTGCACCTTGTAAAAGAGCTAATATTGACTTAAAATCAAAGAAAAAAAAATTGCGAATTGTACATTTTTCGCGCGATATATTCAACTAGCAATTGTGAGATTTATTTTTGACCTTCCAAACAAAAGTCCCAAATGTGTTTTTCTTAATTACTAATAAATAAATGCATGTTTATTGATTTATTAATTGGTGCTTCTTACTGGAGTATATTATTGGTTCCCACGGAGGCACAACGAGTGCAATGTATCCATATTTCTCCATATTTGTCATATAGGACAACATTTTTGGCATAAAGGACAATCTGCTTAATCGTCATGGTCATCGCTTTCTTTCAAAAATTAACAGGGGGCGAAAAAAAGGGCATCCTATCTGCAATATAGCTGCATCTTGATATATGTGATGAAAACTAAACACGGCAAAATGAACATATAATTAAATTTGTGACTGATCCCAAACAATTATGGCAAACACGACTTGTCAAATATTTGCTGATAAAAACCGAAAAGAGCATTGAAAAATATTACAACGAGAACTAAAAAATCAGAAAAGAAACAAAATACTTCCAAATGGTAATACAACGACCTGGACTCATGGAATTTTCAATACTAACTAGTGTTGTAAAATACAACCAAGAAAAAATAAATAAATAAATAAATAATTAACAAACAAATAAATAAATAAAATAAAATAAATAAATAATAATTAAAAAAAACATTGATCGTGACACCTGGCGCGTGAGCAAAGAAATTTAGGACGAAGAAATTGCGCACGGTGATTAAATAAGGTGTAAAGTAAAAAAAAAGAAGCAATAAAATAACGAAACAAATTATTCTTAAATACTTGTGTTACATTCAAAATCTTAGTGTTACGAACTCAAGTGACATACATAAGTGACGAACATAAGTGAACTCTCACTTATATACCGCCTCATTTATGCGCCTTTTTCACTTATACGACGATTTTAAATGGTCCCAGCACATTTTATAGCAAAATAATAATAGTTTCAATCGTTTATGCGTCGCTCTAAAGATAAATATTTCACATATGTGCCGAATTTTCCTTAAAATGTAAATAAAAAAAGTTATTTTATTTAAAAAGTAAGCAATTTTCTTCACTTTCCCCTTTAATCCTTCGCCTATTGCTCACGGAAGGTATTTTTTCCGTATGAACTAGATTTCGGAGAGGAACAATTACCTATTATGGATCGTTTTAAAAGGAGCAGTTTGTAATTAGGTATGCACAATTTTTTTTTCTCTTTATCATTGTAGTTACGTTCCAGTAATTGCCAAACCGTAGTAATATATCCCTTGTCTATAGAAACATTCTTATTCATTCTCTCATTAGAACCTATGTTGCGTTTTAGTCCTTTAAATAGGCTTGTTCACTTATACGTCTCTCTCACTTATGCTCCTTTTTCTGTTGGTCCCTTGGGCCGGCGCATAAGTGAGAGTTCACTGTATTTTATGCTGGTAATGTAACAATTTTTAGTTTTAAACTCTTAACTGTACACTCTTGCTTCATTTAGTTTTTCTCACTCTAAAACATGTTCTTCGTTCAATTTTAAGTATACAGACTTTTGAAACTGCTTTAATTTTTGATTGTTTAATATCAAAAATGTACACTATGCTAAAATAACTATAACAGGTGTACAGTGTACAATATTAATTTAGTAATTTAGCCTCTTCTGTGCACTAATTTCATAATCCTCTGCAATCGAGCAATCGCAGATACTTAAAAAAATGTCTTTTTGCACTTATTAAAGCCGCCTAAAACGCCTTGTGTTTCGTTCTAAAACAAAGAATTTTATTCTCTTACTTTATTGCCTACTTCAATATTTTACATTTCCAAGCTCATCGATCATTGCAGTCATCAGTGCCAAATTTTGAAGATAAGAGTTTTCAAGTTTTCAAAAAAAGAAAAGAAATCCTACGGACTAAAACACATATTGTGTAGCTCTTTCTTTATTTCCTCAAAATATATTGTTGAAACTTCCTTCTGAAGCAAAAATTCGGAAAAAATGCCTAAAATGTCCGATTTTGTGTCGATTGCTCTTTCCCTTACTTCTTCTCTAACATTCATAGAAACTGCTTTAGTTTTCAGTGGAGAAATTCTTATTGGTAGTGAAATAAAGTTGCATTTTACATGATTGTTATTTTTATGTATTGATTTTTAATGTAGCTGACATTTTTTGCAACATTTTAAAACTTATGTTTCTATAACGCTTAAATTAAAAATTTCTCCCTCTAAATTTAAGTTGGAATGTTTGCCGCATCTATTACAAAAGGAAAAAATATTTGGTTCTTTTAAGTTAAAGAATCCTGGATAATTAAAATTTTTGACTTTTTAAATTTATTTCTCGCTATTGCAAATTAAAAGTTTCGTAGATGGATAAATTCAACAGCTTTAAATGTTTTCACTCTGGGGTTTTTACATACTTGTAGATCGCCAACCGTTTTAAGTATTTTGTCCATTGATGCCAACGTGGAAAGTAAACACATCTCCAAGCCCAGTGGAAAAGTTATTAAAGTTTCCATAAAATTCCCTTCAATGGAAAAGTAACAAATGCCTCAATATTTCCAGGACAACGAATTATTTTTAAACGTAAGAGGAAAAATGCATTGATTTATGGAGAAATAATGCTCTAAATGTATTTTCAGTTTAGGACTCAAGCAAAACTTGACAGCAGTTTTATCAAAACGAAGATTTTGTTTTCAGTGCTTACCAGTACACTTTTCAAACGAACATAAAGCGTATCCGTCATAAAGTTGTGTTGTTAGACGGCCTTAAGAACATTGCTTTCAATTAAAAACTTCTTCAACGATGATATGGAGAAGGCAGTATTGAAATATATTTAGCAAATACCAGAGAATATTTACACAACAACTTTCTACGCTACTAATATGTTTCTGAGCTTTAAAACTGCTGCTGAAACTGGGTCAGGCTGATAGTGTTAAATTGATACAAAGTTTTAATTCTCAACTGCGTTGTGCCCATAACTGATTTCTTTGATCAAGTAACAGACTTAGGTTGATTTTTCCTATTTACTCGGGAGAATCTGTGCCGTTCTGCTTGAGGGTAACTCTAAAAAAATCATTTTTTGTGCATAAAAGTAAATTTTTACGCTTTGCTTTTAAGTGTCGCATAGAAATATCAAGTAATTTTGATATTTAACAAACTACTCGTTTGTTCCTTGACTAGGGGTCATAATTTTACTTAAGAGAAGTTAATTTTATTCACATCTCTTTTTCATGGTTTTTGAGCAATTGTAATGGGGTTTTTTGGCCAAGTTTTTAAACATCGCATTTGGGTTAAGTGGATACATGTAATAACTTGACTCCAAAATTTTTATTGTTTCTCTGCTTCCAAGAATGCTTAGAAATAAAGAAAAGAAAAGAAAAGAAACAGAAAATCCTTTAGAAATAATAGAACGATCTTATTTGTAAAGTAGATAACTATACTTATGCTTGTATGTATTAAATGCTTTAAATCAGATCTACGTTTATCATGCAACTTTGCTTAATACTTTAAACATTTTATGAGAAACAACTAAGTTGTGAATCAAGTCTGTTAAAATTTATTTTATTTCCTATTGCATCAGCTTAACATTTGATTAATTTGTGTATTAACGTGACCACACTTGACTTGACACGTATGTAAAATGGATGCATTTCGAAAAAAAAAAAACTTTTTTTTGGGGGGTTTATCAAAGGTTTTGAAGTAATTATTAGATAAAATAATCAGAGTATAAAATGAAATTTTATTTTGTTACGTAACATGAGTAACAAGAATTAGAAAAATCAAAAATTTTTTTAAAAAATCAACTATACCCAGTCACCCCTACACTCTCATTCCTTCTCAAACATAAACCATGTGCAGCAGGGAAGCAAAAAATTTCGAACTAAAAATTTACATTACATAACTATCCCTCGAAAAGGAGACACATGGCCACTTTTGTTCTTTCGCCGTAAAGAACAAGACCCGCGAAATGCCTTGAAACGTGGAAATTTATCTTTCCCTTTCTCTATTTTCTTTACTTACTCTTACGTTGTCTCAAGATGTGATTTAGAGCTATGGGACTTGCATTTGCAAGGAAATGACATTATCTCGTTCTCTTGTTCTGCAGGTCCTTGTTCTTTTTGCTTATTTATACAATGACGTTATCATGGAGAGGATGCAAAGAAATTTTGGGTGGAATGTGTGCACAAAATGATAGTTTAGAAGCTTAACATAAATGTGTTTTAGAATTTAAAATAATAGTAAAGGGTTTAGCTATAGACGGAAAATGTCAGTGAATTTTATGTACTTGGAAATTTTATTAACAGCTTCTATTAACATGCGTAAGGGGGTCCGGGACACATTCTGATTTTTTTGTTAAACAAATAAAAATTTTGAATTTTTTGTACTGATCCATCATCTATTAATTAAGCAAAATCACAACATAGATATGAAAAAAAAAAAAAAAAATTCAAAAATCCAAACACAGATACATAAGCTTTCATTTTTATTCGGCAATTTAAACAATATTAATGCATAAAAAGTATAATTTTTTTTAGAAAAATTTCTAATTTAAGATTCAATTCTAAGATATTCAATTTCAACTCTAAGATACTTTGCTTTCAAACAGCTAAATTTTTAAGTTAAAAATTTTTTTTCAAATTCGCCGAATAAAAATTCAAGTAAAATGTTTGAAAAAGACATGTTCCTAGGTTCATTGCTTTATCCATATCAGTTCTTGACTTGAGTTTGAATGCAAGAAGTCAGAAAAAAAATGCAACATAGAGAAAAACGTGTTTGAAGTTTTTTAGGTCATGACAGCTGCTAACAGCTAGATTTTCAAAACAACACGCAGCTAAAATTATTATATCTTTCATACTGATTAATATAGAAACAAGATTAAAACGTCATTTTAAGCAGAAACAAATAGAGGTTTTTTACAAAATTAATTTAAAAAATTTGCAAAATTTGACAATTTTTGTGTCCCGGACCCCCTTAAAGGTCCCCCAAAAGCATCCTTAGGGCGCTTTTCCACTTACCGACACGACAACGATAAATCGTAAACGATTGTCGTCATCCGACATTGGCGCACGCAAAATGCATTAAAATATGCTATGCGCTTTTCCATCTCCCGATCTAAGGACGATTGTGTCGTCTCTGACCGAAAGATATCGTTTGTCGTCCTATTCGTGTCGGTTGGCATCCGTCTCGCCTTTAAAGTCGGGACGACATTCATTCATCTGTTTACTTTCTTCGAAATATAGCAGTGGTGTTTAAATTCGACATCTCTGCATTAATAAATCTAAGTTTCAATTTGCAAACGATTGATAAAAGATGTAGCAATAAAAGATTTTAATCATATTATTTTATACTTTGTTTCATTAATTGTAGCGCAGACGATTTTTAATGCTTTAAAAAAGATTAAATTTTCATTCTGAACATTCTTCGATGAGCAACACAGTAGTCATGGCATTCAAGTTTGACGTGTCTGTTTTGTGTGAATTAATTGAGCAGCGACCGTGTCTATGGGATAAGCGAAATATTTTATACAGAAACAAAATTCACAGGGAAGAAGTTTTTAGATTTTTAGATGAGGAATATGACGGCAAATCTTCTACAGACAAGAAAGAAACAGGTAAGGTCAAAGAGTTCGTAACTTTAGAACATTGTTCGTAACTTTAAAAATATATTATACACTTTAGATTAAACTACTTGTGTTAAATAACCTTGCCCAGATTTTAAATTTTTACTATTCTTTGTAAATTTAGTAAAAATATTTAAAATCACCTGAAATCTTTTCGCAATTTCTTGAAAAGTGTATAAAACTCGCCTACAATGTACCTTTCTTTAAAAATATCGTGCACCCAATACCGTCTCTTAATTTGTTTTCTTTTTCTCCGGAGGTAAAGCAAATATAGTAGTCGTAGTCTGTTAAATTGAGCAGCCATAATAATATACGTGCGAACATAGTGCTGTTTCGAAATGAAATGCGGTGGAAAATGACCCGTTCGGAGAAACGATATCGTTTGAGTGGAAAAGCAGTACTATAGATGACACGACACCGTACTTATCGTTGCAGTATTACCGCCCGACTTTCGTCGTTGTCGTATCGTCAAGTGGAAAAGCGCCCTTATGGCGGAAATCCGACTTCCACAGTACACACATGCCATAAGGACCCGTTTATAGGGTATGCAGTCATTCAAAGCACAACACAGATTCACACAAAGTAAGGACAAGGACAGAAGAGAGAAAGCACATCTAATACGAAGCCTATAACATATTTTTATTGCTAAAAAATAGGTAAGGACTCATGAACAACATAACTAATCGTTCTGTAATATGCTCATCACTACATTTTCCTTAAACTGAAGTGCACGTTTCGAGCATTTCGTGGGAAAATAACAGTAATTATTATTTTGGAATGCACAAATAACTAAGTATAGCACTTTAATCATTTTATCCCTATTTTCCTTAACTGCTTTAAAACAGAAAATAAAATAAATAAGTCTTATCTAGATATGTAGCTATGTTCTATATAAATAAAATAAGCTTATATATTTTGAAATTATTTGAAACTTCGGATGAAAACGTGATGCGGGAAAGGAGTTTTCATAGTTTCGTAGGCAGAGTCAAGCAGAAAATCAGATCAATTTGTACTAAAAGTATGTTGCCAAACAATAGGGTAGATTAAAGTATTACATGTGATGTAAACAGCCAAGAAAAACCAACATGATAAAAATAGTAGATTTGGTAATTACTGTCTGTTTTCAAACTGGGCATTTTAATCCACCAGTAGTTTTACCCCTCTTAGGCATATATTCTACACCATCTAGACGTAAACAGAATACAGACTTTATCTCCATTTCTTTACAGTTAATTTATAGTGGTCCATGTCAATTCAAGCTATTGTAGACCAGGCCTTTGTAGCTAGAGCTTTGTAGTCTCGAAAGCTCTTGAATTTAACTAGTGAAAAAAACAAAACAATACGTTACAGGCCTTTTTTTTTCGAAACAGATTCTGATCACAGATAAAACCTGTCAAAGATAACATATTGGGCTCTATTTTTTACTTGCAATTGTTGCCAAATGTTTAAACTGCCTTCTCTCCGGAACGGTTTAAACTGTTCTGATGCTTCGGCTTGAAAAAACTCTTTTAAAGTCAATTGTTGAATTTTTTACTACCTAATTTTAAAAGTTTTGATTTTTGAACTGTCCACCAAATGTGTAAATAGCATCGTCACAGCCACAGCGGCGCGGAGGAGGGGCGCACAAAGTTTGATGGCACACTATCCAGAAAAAAAAGGCACTATGAGCTAAACTAAAAGTTTTTTTTTGTATAGTAAACGCATTCGATTGTCACTTAGCGCATTCAAATGTTGAACATAAGTGCAACGATTTAGTAATAAATAGAAAAATGTATTAGTACCTTTCTGACACATGATCATATACTCGTTTACCTTACACTGTACAAGTTGAGTAACACCGTTATCAAGATTGTCACGTGTCTGCAAACATTTCAAAATATCAAACTCTTTCTTCACGTATTAAAAGAAAGAAGGAAATATCCCGTATCAACTACATTATCAAATGTATAATATTAGCACCAATTGAGTAAAAAATGGAAAAAAATGTATCAGCACCTTCTGACACATGATCATCAACTATTTTACCTCACGTTGCGCAAGTTGTACATCATCATTCATTATCAAGAATATCATGTGTTTGCCAACATTTCGTAATATCAAACAATTCACGAAAAAAATAAGAAGGGAATCTACTGGATCAACTACATTATCAAATACATTATTTTAGCAACTATTGAGTAATAAATAGAGAAATACACTGCTGGCCACCGTAAATGCAACACCTTGAAGGAAGTGTGCAAACTATACGAAATGTACAGCATGTATTGGCATAGGTGAGATATGCAAATTATTAAAATCTAAGCGCAGACGCACATCATGCGCCACCGGTGGCGCCACCTTGAAAGGTATTTAAGGCTTGTAGATTTGGCCGATTTTAAGTTCGCCAATTGTCCTTTTTTGTGGTTTTTTCAAAAAAAAAAAAAAACGATTGAACATCGTAGGAAACACCGATCATTTTTTGATCTAGTATGCAAATTCGACAGATGAAAGATAGTGGCCTACCGATATTATGACTTTTATCAAAATCGGCACTCGTGTTGGACGAAATCAAACAAACAACTGTAATGCGAATATGTGATCGTTGGATGCATTAGGGTACGCTGAACCGAAATGGTGAATCACATCCACTTCGGAGCATCACTTCACCTGATGGCAGGCGCGTTGTGCGCATGGTAGTGACGGATCGCTCAGTCACATCATGAACCATAGCACGGCACATTCCGTCTGTAACGCATCATCCAGTGCCTGTGCATACCATTCGACGCCGTTTACAGCAGACTGGTCTGTCTGCAAGACGTCCATTGTTTCGTTTACCTTTGATTCAGAATCACAGACGTCACCATCGCCAATGGTGCGATGAAAGAACAACAGATCAACTTTGGCATTATGTAGAAGCTGCTTGATCTGCTGTACCTCAAGAACACATCCAAAGTCTCTTTGAATCAATTCCGAGGCGTGTGGCAGCGGTGATCTGCAACAATGGCGGCTGCTCCGGCTGCTGATTTTGGCAGGAACGACACTTCACTGAAGTCAATAAATTTAATCAGTTGATACTTGGTCAACATGTTATCTACACAATAAATTTTGTTGTAATACCTCTCGTCTTTCATGGTGTTGCATTTTGGGTGGCCAGCAGTATATATCAGCATCTTCTGACACATAATCATCGACTCTTTTGCCTCACATTGCACAAGATTGTGCATCATCATTATCAAGAGTATCATGTGTCTGCCAACATTTCAAAATAACAAACTCTTACCTGTACAAAAGAAAAGAAAGAAGGGAATCTCCCGGATCAACTACATTATCAAATGCATAATATTAGCATCAATTTAGTAAAAAATAGAAAAAAAATGTATCAGCACCTTCTGACACATGATCATCAACTCTTTTGCCTTATATTGCACAAGTTGTGCATCACCGTTTTTAAGAATATCATGTGCCTGCTAGCATTTAAAAATAACGAATTATTTCCTCACGAAAGAAAAGAAAGAAGTTAATCTCCCGGATTAACTACATTATGGAATACATAATATTAGCAACTATTGAGTAATAAATAGAAAAGTATATTGGAACCTTCTGACACATGATCATCAACTATTTTGCCTCACATTGAACAAGTTGTGCATCACCATTATCAAGAGTATTATGTGTCTGCCAACATTTCAAAATATCAAACTCTTTCTTCACAAGAGAGAGAGAGAAAAGAAAGAAGGGAATCTCTCGGGCTAAAACGCATATTCTGTTAGCTATAGTCCCAGAAGGGAAACGCATATGCATCAATCTATCTTCCTCCCATAAGAAAACAAGTACTTCGAAACGCCTCAAACGTGCGAATTCGTCTTTTTTCTCTTGCTCTTTCTCCTCATTTTCTTTCCTCTATTTGCGCCCGCTCCTCCTGGGTGGCTGTGATTTAGCGCTGTCGTATTTCCATTTCGCGAGGAAGGGACATTATCACGTTTCTGAACTGTGGATGCATCGCCTCTTCGTGTTTGTTTGCACTAGTCGCTGTATTTCTCGTCTCTAAAGAGCCCGGATGAGATGAATTATTTAATTCGCGAGTGTGATTTGTAACAAGAGCATATTTCGACACTTAAGAAAGTATCAGAGCAAAGTTTTATGATCAAAGAATTTTGTATATTTTTTCTTTCTTTCAAGAATTCGCTTTGCTTTTTGCTCCGATTCAAATTTTCTTATTGATAACGATATTACTAAAACTCTACGGATCATGCATAAAAAATATTAATTATATTAAGAGCTATTGCTGAGAGTTATTTTTCTTGAAAATACATACTCCTTAAATTTTGTTGCATAAAGCAAATTCATTTTGAAGGAGTGAATATACAAAAACAGTAAACACAGAATATTGATCAATTTCATTAAAAAAACGAACTTTCAATTGATGATAGGTGAGAGGTAAAGAAATAGTGTGCATTATTTTGTTTTTTTAGAATCTTTTAACAATTTCAATGTAATGAAATTAGAAAACATTCAAGTTTAATTCATTCTGAATTCAAATGTTTTTTGTTTTCGCATGTACTTCGATTGTAAATATTTACGTCAGTCACGAAGCATAGAAACACGCTTGATTAATTTTTAAGGCGTATTTTGATCGCTTTTCATTTGAAAACAGCTGTGTCCAGTATTTTTCCATTAATTGGTATTTTTATTTAAGTTTCACACCACAAATTAAGACCAATTTTATAGCCCAGAACATATTGAAAATTATAATATTTTTTTTTCCAAAAAACGAGTTAATGCACGAGAAATGAAAGAAATAGCTAATACAAGGATTGTTGTCTTCATTACCACGTGATCATTTTATTAATGCAAAGTTTCTCTATGTTTTTTTTTTCAAAAAACCTATTGCCAATATTTTGGCTTCAACTTTGTAACTATTATTCTCAACAACAGATGAAAATGATCTTTTTGTGATAAATGGTTCCATGAGATACACTGGTATGCACAAATTAAGGATGTGACTATTTTTTGAAAAGAACATTGCTAATGTAAGCAACCTTTCCTGAGAAAGAGATAAAAAGTAAAAATAAACTCAATTAAAAAAATTGCCTACGGCACTATGCAAAGGAAGGTCAAAACTTTAATGTATCAGGTGTTCATAAAGAAACATCCCTATTTTTTTAGTTGATGTTATGAACTCCTCTGACTGCTGTGTAGCTTTTACATCACCTGCTGATGATAAATATGTTGTTTAGGTATTGAACTGAAAGCCCATAGCACATCAACAAAGGCGATTGTAAGAATGAAAAAACTTATAATAGTTCATCTCTTTTGAAGATGTGAAGGTCATTAAGACCAAAATCATGAGTCCTCTCAAAGCCAGCTCTGAGACATCTGAACCAGTATTTTTTGATCACGTTGGAGGTGTTATTTTTTATTCCTTGCTTTCTTCGGATGTGCATGAGTCCAGAATAGACACCCAAACTAAATTTACCTTCTTACGAAAAGAGTATTAGCCCCAACGTTTATCTGTCAAATTTTGGATCATCTATAACTACATAACAAGCCTTCTCTGTTAAGCAAATGTTAAAGATACGCATCCTACAGGTCATCGGACAAACATATCACCACTCCACTGATTCCTGGTTGCAGCTAGACGAGATACCAGTCGCGTTTAATAAACTTTTGTATGTTTCTTGTTCTTTTTAAATTCAGGGCAGTATATTAGAAGCTTGCTGCCGTGGTTACTTGTGAACGGCCACTGCTGAGATGTTCAGCAGCTGTTCTTATAGTTAAAAATGTTCTCCAAAGACAAGAAAGGACACTATGAGCAATGTCGAGATCTGCAGCCGCACTTATCACATTACGACAGTCCTCAATCTTTAAATCGAATCAAATTTGGGTAAAATGGTCCACATGTAATCTAAAAGATCCAGTGTGTGACATTTGACACTGAGGAAAAAACTCGCCGTAGTTTAAACTGTTATGTAAAGTATATAATTGCTCACCCAAAACATGTTGAGCTTACACTGCTAATATTATTTACCCCCTTCAAAACTATTCCACCATGTCTAACTGCATTTGTTGGCATGTGCTAACGACTGGACATTAATTAATGTTCTCATTGGTTTTCACTCCACTCTGCCTTTTTTTCCCACGATATGCTGCATTTTCACCTTCCTCCTTAATTTTTGAACACCAGTGTAGTGTTTGATTCGTAACATAAAGCATTACTACAGGCCACATATGGCTCGTAAGAAGATGTTTGGAGAGTCACAGAGAAACATAGTTTAATCCATATCACTTTTAAAACAAATGGATACACCAAAATCCAGTTTATCCGCTTCGGAACTACGATGTCATAACTTGTAACACCTTAGTTTATTGCGTTATAGGTTGATAAAAGTCACAAAAATACGTAAATCGTTTGAAATTAAGGGAGTGATATCAATAAAAGCCAGTTAGTCCTTTGCCTAAACCTTATGCAAATTCAAGATTACTTCATTTCATCTTCAATGGATTACATATTGTCTTACGTTGATCGTTTAGAAAACATGATTCCCCCCCCCCTTTCGGTTGCACTATAATAGCTTTAACATGAGTCATTAAAAACTGCAGAAATGGTTGTGTCACACAACTTTCCACACCAACGGAAAGAGACAAAGTCCCGAATGCCAAAAAAGTTATTAATAATATGATTATTTTACAAAAATATTTCACATTTTAAATCAAAGCAACGCTTATTCAGGAAAATTATTTCATAATCATTCTTTTAAATACATTTTAGTGAGTGGCAAAATTTCTTGTTTTAGAATGCAAATATATTGCTAAACAAAGTGAACTGAGCAGCAAAAAGAAGACAAAAATGAAAAAGAGCTATCCAAAGAAAAAAAAAAGAGCTTAACGAAACAACATAAAAACAAACATAAAAGCAATTAAAAGAGAATCAGATCTGAATAGGAAAAAAAAGGACATTAACCTTCGTCAAAAAAAAAAAAAAAAAAAAAAAAAATCCAAGAAAAATTAAAATTAACTGAAGCACTATTAAGAAAAAACAAAGAAAACAATCAAAGAATGAGAAAGTCAAAATACCAAATGAAGCAGCAAATAAAGAAAATATTGTACTAGAATAAAATTAAAACGAAAAGAAATGAACTCAAGTAGGTCTAAGAAAGCACTCAATGAGATTAAAACTTAAATTAAACATAAGTAGAGTAAACTTAAGTTCATTGTTAAGGAAAAAACTAAGCGACAAGTTAAAAAAAAAAAGTCATGTAGATTTAGGACAGCAACTTAATAGAAATGATAAAATGTCTAGCAAACAGAGAGATAAACAAATATAAAATAGTGTAAACGATAGCTTAAAAACAATTGAACTAAAAACTAAACAAAATCAAGCAAAGTGCAAAAGAATTAAAAAGAAAAAAAAAAGAAAAATTCAGTTCAAAACGTAATAAAAGAAAATCAAACACAACTTAGAAAACAACTAAACATAAATTAAAACACAATGAAGGTAAACAAAAATGACAAAAAAATAAATAAATAAATAAAATAAAGTTGCGACTAAAATCAAAACCAACTATGGGGAATTAATTCAAAGAAAACTATCAAATAATAATTTAAAACATATATCAAGCAAATTAAATCTAGAAAATAAAAATTAAAATTATCATATTTAAATGCTTCAAAACAGAGTGGTCTGAAGGTAAAGTATTGAAAGCTTAAAAAATTATTGACTGATATCTACAATATAGTTATTTATTTCTAAGGCTTATCCATCCTTAAGAAATGAATAGAACTTAATGATCCATACACCTCTATTACTTGCGGTTTCTTTCAATCCAACCAGTGAAATTTCAAAATACTAATAGCCCGGTCAAAATAGACGAAAAAAACGCGAAAGTTCGGAAAAATTCGCATAGAGCTGAAAATTGGTACAGACCTTAAGGACATCATTATAAGTGAAATCTCAAAAGTCCTCATGAATCCCGGTGGAGCTAAAACTTTTATTCAAGGTTAAAGGTCAAAAAATCGATTTTTCATATATATCTCCTAAACGGTAATTGGAAGCGAAAAAATAGAGGTTACAAAGTTTGAAAAGTATACAATTGTGTACAAAAAAATGGGGATTCCGAATATGGGTCATGGGAGTCATACCCTCCCCCCTAAAGCTACAAAAAATAGCCGAAAACGGCATTTGGGGAGATAAATTTCGAAAAATTCCCCTTAGACCCCTTATTTTTACTCGAATTTGGTACTTTGACAATGCAATTAACATAAATATTGTTAAAGACGTCATTATAATTAAAGTGTCAAAAGTCCCCAACCATCCCGGTTGAGCTAAAAATTTTATTCAAGGTCAAATGTCAAAATTGATTTTTCCCTAATATTTATTAAACGGTAAGTCTTATTGTAAAAATAGTGGTGACAAAGTTTGAAAATTACATAATTATGCACAAACAAATGGGTATTCAGTGGGTCGGTCGTGGGGTCACAACCCCCCCCCTCCCTCCCTCCCAAAATGATTCTCACTTTAGCAACAATAATGTCAAAAGAAGTTGTTATTGATGATGATATGCATAAAATTCTTCAAAAAACTATTGAAAATGTACAAAATAGCACTCTATCATATAATGATATTGAAAATTTCAATGAAACAGCCAAAGAATTACTTTTGCGATGCAATAACATATTCAAGCAATATGAAAAACGAGGCTCAACAGCAAAATTATGGATTCAATATTTTCATATCGTGTCGAT